>CM008284.1:52005187-52205694 GCA_002319775.1 Fagopyrum tataricum
ACGGACACCTGTCTCCCAACCACCAATTAACCACTGAGGCTTGTAGAGGTGCTTAGCCTCTAACACCCTCAAAGTCTCTTCGTTATAAGGAGCTACTCCAAAAGAACACGAAACCTTAACAACAACTGTAAAATGCTCATATGAAACCTTACGGAGATATTGCTTGATATTAGGGTTCCTCTCTGGACCAACTCTATCACCCGAGTCACCATCAACCATCACAAAAGGCATATGCTCATAAGCATCTAACAATGTCTGCACAAGACTTGAAGCACCCTCAACCTCTCCCCATGTAGACAAAGCCTACAAAATTTGTTGATGTTGTATCGTCTTTCTACTTCCCGGACTAAACACATGCAAAGTGCACCGAGGAAGCAAAAACAACATAACCCAAGTAGCTACACACCCTGGCTCAACAACCACCTTTAGGAGAAAACCCAACACCGCTTTTGAGAGAAGCTAAGACGACAACTACGAGGGATGCTTTTCACCGTAGTAATAGGAACACGCATAACCCTCTCCAACAAATCTGCATCAAACACCATACCACCACCATCAACCACAACCTGATCTCCAACAATCGGCCCTGAGATACCAAAAACCGGCCTCGAGATACCCACAATGTATCCACCATCCTCTCCAAAAGAAAAAACAGAACCATCAGGGTGACGACATTCACGACTCAACGCATGAAGGCCCATACATCAGCTACACTACCACATCCTAAGAACAATCAACACCTCCACAAACGCCACAAAAACATCCAAGTCACACTCAAGGATGCCACCAACCTGATTCTTGCGTTCTACCGCAAATAGGTTGTTTTTCAGATGACTTATCAAGCAAGAAAAAACTCTACTTCCCTCCCTATCACCACCACACCCATGAAAGGATCTAAGCGGACAATGGAGGAAGTCATTGGCCTCCGTCAACATTTGAAACCTCACCTCACCTTCGGATCAAATCTCATACAATTGAACATTTGGAATACAAGCAACAAATTGCTTCTTGAACCATAACCATGCCATGTTGTTTTTCAAATTCAATAATGATATTATTCATTGGGATATTTTAACAAACACTTGACGGGCACCCTTTTTCTACATCCTAAAACTGGTAACATTCCACTTGACGGTGAATCAAATCAGGATCAAGCGAATGATAATGCTAATCTTCGGTGAATCAAATCGCCTTCCCGAGTTCCTGTCCTTTTTTCCCTTGACTACTAGAAACCTTCTTGTCCATTTCTCTTCTCCCGTCGTAACATTTTTTACAACACAGTAGACTATTGGATAATGGTGTTTGAATGATTGCTCTTCTGAACCGACTTGTAAATGATTGAAGTCATACTTGAATTTCTCGGAAAGGAGACTATCGTTAGTCAAATCCACCACCAAACATATGAATTGAATTCGTACATCGGATAACAATTACGAAATTATTATTGAGGTTTCTAACGTAGATTAATACAATCTAGATGGACCAATTCAATTAACTATGGGGTTACGTGATGAATATCAGGAGAAAAAGTTAATGCGAGGGAAAATCCTTGATTTAATTACCTTTTAAGTATATGGGTTGCATGATCGTTCAGCGATATACACTTCTTATTTGCTGCCTAGGTTCAATTAGTTCAAATAGTGGAGATATTGCGAGAGTTTGACTTTTGTATCAAGTCAAACTTTTTTCTATATTTTAGAAAGTCAAACTGTTTTAAAAAATTTTCAAAGTTATATTCTTTTGTTTTAGTCAAGTCACGAAATTTTCTATCTTATGTATTTTGTTGCTTTCAGTTCACCTGGCACTAGCTAATCGAAAGAGAAGCACACAGTTTACGCAGCAAAAACTTAAATAAGATTAATTAACAGAACTAATTTGACTTTGTAACACTTTTAAAATATGCAACTAAATAAACCTAACATCCTTTCGCTAGTAGTCGACATCCTAGACAGTCCAAAAGATTATCTTTTTTATATAAAATTTGAATATTGCAACAGGAAAAGTTCTATGTTAAATTTTATTTGAAATTAACTGTTTATTAAAACCTATATATTATATTATTTATTTTTTTAATTAACAGCTACTACTTTAGTAGCTTAAAGGCAAGCACATTGACTTGACTCTTGGCTCATACAACTCAAATTGAGTTTGTTTTCCGTCGATAGGGGTTAAGAAAATCTCGTGGGCATCAGAAAAAAGGATACTGTACTGTGACTAACTGTCTCTAACTGTCTGAGTATGTATTTCTGATGAACATCGGCGGTGTATTATAATTGGACTTGTTAGACCTATGGTAAAGTATTTTTTTTTATTTTTTTTTATAAAAGTAAGTAGTTGAAAGCATTAGACAACACACCGTCTAATGGATAGAAAGACCGAAAGAAATCGGTAGACGGACAAACAGTCATGAAGAACCATAATTAAAGAACATCAAAGAAAAAGCAAAAGTACACCAAGTGGACCGAAAACATCGAAATCTTCAAGGATAAGGAGAATCGATCATTAGAAGACGAAGAGCAAAAAGTCTGTCTAATGGTAAAGTACTTCTAACGCAATGCGACACATATTGTGAATGACAACACAACAACGGAAATTGAGCTTGACGTGTACAAAGATGAGTATATAGGGATTCTGTTTGATGATTAAAATAAAAAACGATTTTTTTTTTAATATCTTCAAATAAGATTGTAACTAGTGTATTACCCGTGCACTGCACGGAACGTGATATAATATTTATTCTAAACATTTAAAAAAAAGATATTTTTTTTAAAATATAATATTATTTATTCACTATGAATTATTATTATACATATAATATTGTAATAAATTCAAGTTAGCAAATCTAAATTTAAATTAAAAATATAGGCGAATCAAAGTCAAATGAATGTTGAAAAAGAAAGTTATTGTGATATTTTTCTAATAATAAAATTGAATTATGTCTACATAAATAGATTAGTATAATTAACTCGGTTAATCATTTTGAAGAAGCATCTGAAAAAGGCAATTTTATTACTCTAATTAGAGTATGATTAATTTTGATTTTGTAAGGTATAACTTTAAAAAGTGAATTTCGAATCAATTTGTTTTATGTGAGAAGAAGAAAAAATCTCTAAATAAAAACAATATTCGTTAAACTTTTATTAGTGGATATATGAATCCTTGTAAACATATAATAATATATATTTTCTTATATTAAAGGTATATCTTATATTTTCCTACAAAGTTTAATTAGATTGGTTAGGCATTCGGTTGAATTAGAATATATCAATTGAAAAAAATTAACAAAACAACTATATCATATATATCGTAACGAAATTATATTGAATATATTTATAAAAAAAAAAGTCATTGCAAATCATATTTTGCGGTTGTGTTAACTACTTTCAACGGAAAAAAAAAGAAACGTGGTTTTCAAACGTACCGGTGGAAATTGCTTTTTACCACCGTAACTACGCACTTCGCGTGTGTAGTTGAGAACTCACTTAACTACGCACTTGGGTGCGTAGTAGTAGTTAATATTTAAATTTTTTTTTATTTTTTATTATTATTATTTTGCTTACTTCTACTACGCACGCTAATTGCGTAGTTCAATTTCTCAATTTTTTTTTCTCGGACTCCAACTACGCACCCCATATGCGTAGTTGGCTCCAACTACGCACCCTATATGCGTAGTTGTAAACCAGTCAACTACGCACGTAAAGTGCGTAGTTGTAAACCATTCAAGTGTATGTGTGTGTGTATATATATATATATATATATATATATATAAAAAAAAAAAAAAAAAAAAAAAAAAAAAATATATATATATATATATATATATATATATATATATGAACATATGTGACACGAGGAATATAACCCTCGCCTCTCGGGAATAATGCCAGCTAGAGTGGGGATCTGGTCCCACCTCCCGTGTACCCTATGGGAGTGGTGCAGGTGGCCGGCCCACTGAGCTAGATTGACCTGCCCGTAGAGAACCTCCAGACTCCCAACGGGATGAAATGATAAGTTGTCACGACCCTACAATGGGCAGTCACTAAGCCATAGGTAGGTAATCAACATAACTTGGGCTATCAATCATATAGCACACACCACTCATGCACACATCCAATATAGGATAACAGCTAAGTAAGTCCTATGGACTTACCTCAACCTCGGAAGTCTCAACTCAACTCAACTCAAACGGCTCCAACTTTGGAGATCAACATTGCCTAAACAAGACATAACAACATATATCATACTCATATCCATCACAAGGGTCACACCTAGACCCAAGGGATCCATAAGGATCATAACCTAACTCGTAAACCTCAAAGCCATAACTGGCATAAACGATAATGTACTCAACATCATTCTATCCTCAAACACATACCTAGCATGCCACTAAACCGCTCATACTAGGAAAGGAAAGGATCTACCTAACTCTAGGTAGACCCGGGACAAGACGCACCTGCATGACACAAGAGACGCAGGGGCGGAGCAGGCAACCCGCAGGCGCGGCGGAACTCAGCCGCGGGCGCTGTGACAAAGGACGCAGGCAACGCACGCAAGGCGCGGGCGCTGCGGCACGTCTTCTGCAGGGGCGGCGGCTTCCAGGCGCGGGGGCGGCGATGATGCAGAGGCAAACCCTGCGATTCCTCTTCGGCTATTCACGTGATCAAATCACGTCTTCTCTCAACCAAAACCACACACATACATATACATACACATTCCAAGATCAATCTATAATCAACACATCTAATCCTAAGCTAAGGAAGGAAAAAACAAAGGAAGAAGGAAGAGAAGAAGGAGAAAAAAGCTTACCACAGCTGTGGCCTAACCAGGAACTGCTCACACTAGCACCTTAGTTGGCTTCCAAGCTCAGCCATGCACATTATCAACCAACATCAACAACACACACCAAAACACTACTAAACTCAAGAGAGATAAAAAACAAGATCAAGAAGGGTGAAGGAGAAGAAAGGAGGACGTGAGCAACTGAGGAAGAGAAGTGAAGAAGAAGCCCTTGATCAGCCAATGGAAAGAATAAGAAGAAGAAAGGGTAAAGTACGGGTCAAGGAGTCAACAAAAACGGTTGCAGCCGCAAGGAAACCGCAGGGGCGGGCTTCCTAGCTGCAGGGGCGGAACCACGGACGAGCCGCAGGGGCGGCCTCACTCACACGCAGGGGCGGCTAAGGCCAAAAGTAGCTCTAAAGGCTAGGCTCTTACACCTCACCCCCCTAAAAACAAGTTTCGTCCCGAAACTTGTAACACCCTCAAACCTCTCGGACTCAAAAGCCGATAATAATTTATATTAACAACTTAAAATAATTAACTTTTTAAAATATTTTTTAGGTTGCGTTAAATCTGGTGCTGACACGTGGCAAAGAAGGGCTCTCCTTTAATACTTATAAGATAAGATTAACTTAAATTTTTAGTTTTGAATGAAGGGAATTCTAGGAATAACGTATTATATAGTTATTAAGATCGAGGTCGTGATAATATCGACATCGTGATAATATGGAGATGATAAGATTGAGATAATGGTTCTTTTTTTATATTTTATTTTCCTATTTTTTTTATAGGCTTTATATAAAAGTTATCATAGTATCAATAAAGTGTGGTTCTATTTTCAACATAATGGTAAAAAAAAAACATATAATTACGATGATTGAAATATATTGACCTGAACAAGATTTCATGATATAGCTATTGTATATTTGTATATTGTGCTATTATAATGGAAAGTTATGGTATTTTAAGAACAAAATTGTAAAGCTATAAGTATTATATAGTGCTAGTATAATTTAGAATCATGGTATTGAAATATATTGATTTGAACTAAAATATATGATAGTGATTAAAATAAACTTAAATGTTTAATGTCCAATATTTTAGAGTTAGGCTCATCTTATCCGCGTAATTTTGGTACAAACTATTTACTATGTTTCAACTCTATGGATTTTTCTACGAATGAGATACTTGGGCTCAGTTCATGGGAGGAATGGAGTATATATGGTGTTAACATTAATAGGTCATGGAACAAAATTTGTGGATTGAGAGCCAATTGAACAACCAAGTTTATGTGAAATTCGACCTTGATATAAATTTTGTATTATAACTACAAAACCATGAACTTGTGGTTGTTTTGTCGGTGCACCCGACAATACATGAAGAACCAAACTGATATCCTACAGTTATCAACTACTCCTTGGGAACCCATCAGATATCCCTAAAATATTAGTCATCACTAAACATATACTCATCATCCTTCTTGAGAATCCTTAACCCATTTTCGATCCTTTTTATGTTAATATATTGTTCGTGTAGTTTTCAAGTACACAAGATAGTCACCTACCTCTATATTATTTTGAATCTTAGTTCCCTAATACTGACAAGAGATATGTGGTACTTGAGTCGATGAAGAAAGTAGTTCGAAAACACTAGATGACACGCCGTCTAGTTAATCAAAAGGCTGAAAAAGATCGGCAGACGGGCTAACCGTCATGAAGAGCCACAAGAATAGAAAAAGAAACACACAAATACAACATAAAAACCCGAAAGCAAATGAGATCTTCAGGGGAAAGTAGGACGACGCAGTCGGCGGGAAGCGGTAAACACAAAATTCGTCTTCGAAGGAAGTACACATGCAAGAAGGTTACACAAAATTGCATCCAATAAGATATATTACTATTCGATATACTGTGCATTCTTCATTATAATCTGGAAGATATTTGATGCCAAGGGTTAGTGGGGGTTGTTGAAAATTAGAAGTTACGAAGTCAGTAAGAACTCCGAGTCCGTAACTCTTCCTCAACCATGCTTGGGGTCTTTCTTTTTCAATTAGTCGATTATTGATTCAGAGAAGTTGGCGATTAAGGTCGAGGAGGCCTAGATCCGTGAGATTGAGAAGTTAAGGATTTATTTTTTTTTTGGTTTAGGCGGCGAAGATGCTGAACATGTTTCAAAAAATGTGGCCATTGTAGCGGTCCTTAAAAGCTTTGGCAAGAAAAAGACATAGAGTCATGGCCATGGCTGAGCCTTTTATAAAGCAAAAGACCACCGAACCTTTTTGACCGGAGGGGGTGAAAGCGACTGTAAAAATGTTTGGAATGGTATTAGGAGAAGCTTTAGAGGAACTCGGGGGGAGGGGGGGGAAGTTGACATCGAGTAAGAGTCGGGATCGAGACTCTCCATTGCTATCTAGGAAGAAACCCGGATCTAATAATGGTGAAGAAGATAAAGATGACATCGGCGGCATTCAGCCGGAAAAGAGAAGAAAGTGGTGGTTACCCCAACGGAGACATTCGACCGGAGAAGAAACGAGGGTTATGCTCAAGGTCTGTGGAGGCTTGGGTTAGAAAATCCAACAAAGCTTAGCTTTAGGGTGAACAAAAGAGAGCGTTTGGTATTGCTCGCTAAGCCTTGTAAGCCATGCCCTTGATTCACATTGTAACACTCTAATTAGTGTCTTTTTCGATCATTCTATCTATTTCAATCCCTTCCTCTTTTGAGATTAATAAGTAATAACATATCATATCGGTATGTTTTCTTCATGTTAGTCTTTAAGATATATATCGGTTGGTTTATGTAATCGTAGTTGTGGAGCTTCTAGGAGCTATCTACGACGGAACTACCTCATACACACTAAGGATCTCCATGCGGTCAAAGATTTCAAGGTCAAGGTGGAAATATATGACATTTGAGAGTGAGACAAAGCACCTCGGGAAGCGTGCAAGAGTGCTCGTCATGTAGTAATTAAGACCGATCGGCCTTGTGTTGATCCTCCCTACATGTGACTTGCAAATAAACTCTTGTTTAAGAGCTAACATCAATGACCAAATTATATATCAAACCTATCAACTTGGTATAGTAAGGCCGGTTGGCCCTTTAGAGAGATAAGCGCACTTCGACGACATTTATTTTTTTTCCTTTATCGCTTTTGTTTTGGGTTGGACTTCCACTCCGTCCTCTTAGATGTTTTTGTGTTTATAGTTATCCAATAGGGACATTTATTTTGGTCTTTCACCCTTTTCACTTCGATTTCATTTGTGGTTTGTTATATATTTGTTTACGAAAGTTTGTGTCTTTGGTTGATCGACTCTATTGAGGTCGATCGACCTTCATGTATTTCCTGCTTTTCAATTGTGTTGTTTACTTTTTGTATATATTCAATTATTTTTTTTATTTTTAGTTTTTTAATTAATTCGTCAAAGAAAAACATTGTCTTCCCCGTGTTCGATCCTAACTCCCTTTACAATAGTGAATCGGATAATTATTTGTTAGATTTGAGGCTAACACTTAACACAACAAGTGGTATCACGAGTCAACTAGTCGTTTGGGATAAGTGTTGTTCAATGTTCTAGTTCTCCTTCAGCTTTGGATCAAACGACAAGTGAATGCAATGAACCTTCAAGTGCCGCGGGAGTTTGTGTTTGTGAAATTCACAAAATACTCTCATGTCCAAATTCTCATATTCTCATGTTCATATTGTTTCTTATATCCGAGTAAGTTTACAATATCCTATATATGCTTTATCAAACTTTAACAAGTTTTCGATGAGATATGAAACACGTACGAATGTTCGCAAACTTTGTATCAATATCATAATTATAGTGTTACTTATTCTCAAACTTTCAAGAAGAACAAATGTAATTTTGGCCGTTAGAATACGTATGAATCGAAGGGCTATATTATGGGTCTTAAAATTCGTCATCACTGATAATGGACCCCATGAGCTAGACACCTTCAAGGCTACATCGAGGGACATACTTAAAGGAAACGGTGAGCAGTAGACCGGATGAAATTTCATTCACCCTCCTCCGTCAACGTTTTTCTTTCCTGATGACGCGAAGTTTGCTTCTAATATCTCCGATTGCATAAGCCACTTTATGCTTTGTTCAGTTCGCAAGTTCCATGCCATCCAATTTTGAGGGTTTTGGGCCTGTTTGGTATCGTATAGGGATTTTTTTTAGATTGTTAGGGATGGAGATTGTCGGGATTCTAGGGGATTGTTGTAGATGATGATTCTTAGGGATTTTATAATTTGTTAGTTTTGGGTGTTTAGTATGGGTTTATTGAGATAGATTCTTAATTAAGATTTTACAATTATACCCTTCAAATTAGACTTTCAATAGAACCCTAGAGGGAACGTTTCAGACGACTGCTATTGTGTGCTCACTTCCCTCCCCGTGTTTTCTCCTTCTGTCGCTGCTCAGAGAAACGAAGAACAGGTAAACCTCCTTCTATGCGTTTTCTTGTGCTCATCCTTCTGTATGCACCTTCTATGTGAACCTTTCACTGCGCCATTCCCTTCTATGTGCAAAACAACTTCTCTGTGCACCTTCTGTGTGAATATTCTCTATGAATTGATCATAGACTATTGAAAATTGCACTGAAGCGTTCGAATAAATGAATTGAAAACTTCACTGCTATCTATTTCTCGTTATCTGATTGATAAATTACAGAATTTGTGCCAAAAAACTGAACTGAAAACTGAATTTGTGCCAAACTGAACTGAAAACTGTATTACTCCTTCTTTGATATGTCATGGACAAACTAAATTTGTGCCAAAATGAACTGAACAAAAAATTGTTTTCCTCCTTCTTTGAGTTCTCTGTTACACAATTTATTTCTCGTTATCTGATTGATAAATTGCATAATTTATTTCTCGTTATCTAATTGATAAATTGCAGAATTTGTGCCAAAAAACTGAATGAAAACTGAATTTGTGCCCAAATGAACGAAAAATTGAACTGAATTATTGAATGACGCAGGAGACTAATAAGGATAACTGAAAACTGAACTGATTTATAGAACTGAAAACTGATTTGTGATCCTCCTTCTCTGAGTTCTCTGAATGTTTGTATACAATTGCTAGTTATATGATGCATGTGTTTAGTACGATTTATATGGGTGGAATGAATTATAGAATGACGCAGGAGACTAATAAGGATAAGTGTTACTATGCTTGGAATGATGAAGTGATGAAGACATTCTTACAAATGTTATGTGATTTTCAAAGAACGTATGGTAAAAACAATTTTTTTAGTTGGAAAGTTTTAACACAACAGTTCGAGTTGAGAACTTCTACACAATGTCAACAAAATACATTGAAGAACAGATACAATACCTTGAAAAAAAATGTGGAGATTATGGACAACACTGAAGAATAGTGATACGGGGCTTGGATGGGACTATGAGCGCAATTGCATTGATGCATCCGATGAATGGTGGGCAACAAAACTGGCGGTATATTGTAAATTTTTTGTTTGTTTTATGCCCATCATTAATTATAATTATTCAGTGAAAAGTACTAACAAATGTCTTTCATACAGGAGAACAGTGACTATCGTGTATTTAGAAAAAATGCTCTACATCCAGAGGTTCTATCCATGATGGAGATGCTATTTGTGGGAACGGTGGAGACCGTTTCACGTTGTGTTGCTCCATCAATGGCCCCTCCACCGTCCAACACTCCTATTGAAGTGAATGATCAAGATATTGACCCGATTGACTAGGATGATTTGAAGATAGAAGATGATATTACCAATGATCAAGACACAGAGAATATGACTATTCTTGAAGATGAAAATGAGCCACTCCCGTGTCCTAACCAGTCCCGTGGGAAGGGGAAAAACATATGGTACTAGTTTACCAAGAGTTAACAAGCGCAACGTTAAAAGGAAGAGCGGTGAGAAATTTGAATACGATAAACACTTAGCTTTATCGAATGAAGCTAACCGGAAGATGATTGTTTTATGTGATGCTGAGACGCAGCAGTCCAAAGCAGAGGAAACATCTAACAAGCCCCCCTCTATAACGGGTGACTCAATGACTGTGCTTGCTAATATGGTGCACGATGGACTCATACGTGCTGGTTCACCGGTTTGGTGCTTTGCTGTCTCTTTTTTAATGTCTGAAGATGTTTGTACAATGTTCATGTTGATTCCTGGAAATTAAGAGAGAGTTCAGTGGCTTGAGTGGGAGTACAAGAAAGAGGAGAAAAGGGGTACCTTGTCTAATGTGTGATTGTAGTTTCATCTATGCCTTTTATTTTATTCGCTTTGTATGACCTTTGTTTCAATTGAACCTTGATGGTTTCATTGTGTTGTGTAACAACTTGATGACTTTTGTGTAATTTTCATTTTATTAAGTAATATATTTTTGATGATTATGTTATTTGCATTTTATGAAGTGTTGTATGTTTGATTGGCATTCAAATACTGAAATTATGTTGAATGTTTATTCAGTTACACCAACTGCGTCTCGGGAGAATGTCTTCACGTGGAAGACACCGTCACTTACGACTTCTTCAATCCTTGAGCAATTTACATATAGGGAATGATTTGATTACAAGACATTATTACATGCATGTTCGCAAGGTTCGTGTGTATGATACCCCTTTTAACGGTTCTCAATGGATGGATGACGTCCTTAATTCTAGTACGGAGACTAGATGTTTCAATGCATTTCGAATGGAGAAGCAATCTTCCATGATCTATGCATCCTTTTGATCAACAAATACGGGTTATGTGGAACTAAAAATATGCGGCCTACGGAGAAGGTTGGCATATTTATATACACAATGGCCCAAGGCCTCAACTATCGCACCGTTTCTGAGAGGTTTCATGCCACGTGTCAGCACCACAATTCTCGAAGCCCACCAAAATATTTTTAAAAGTTATTATTTTGGTTATTTTCTATAGGAATTATAAAAAATCAATATATAACAAATTTTAATCACCCGAATCTATATTTAAAATTTTTAAATCTTACAATTGTTTGGGAATCCAGTAAAACCAATATTTTGAATATCTTGCTGATATGAATTATGTTGTAAATCTTCTAATCAATCAAATCTTATCAATCTTTTTAGGCACTCTTCTTCTGATTAGGTTGATAAGAACAATAACTAACAATTCGATTTTACTAATTAATAAGCCTTTAACGTATCTTTCAAGATACGATTTGTTCATCTCTTCGTATATAAATTGGGGCTTTGTATATGTCAGATTCAAAAGTCATCGTGAACCTCCTTGAATTCGACGCTTCCTTCGTCGTCCCTGATATTCTCCTCCGGCATAATACTTAAGTTTGAAGGTATGCATTTGATTAATTACATTTTTTGAATTAAGGGCTATATTACAATCCTCAAGCATAACTTCTTATCATCAAAATTTATAATCGTCATTTTGTGTGCGTTGTATTTGGTTAATGTTCTTGCTTACAAACCAGTGGAAGCAACCAACAAGTCAGTGTTCCAAATTAAAATTTTGTTTCGTATTCATAAGATTTATTTTGTTGTCAATGGAATCTAATAGGTTCTCTAATCAGTTGATATATTTATCAGAGACCATAATTATTTGAAAGATAATTTTGGGAAGACTCTTACAGAGGATGAAATTGCAATTCTTCAAATGGTAAAAGACCATGTCGGTGTTTTCAAATCTCTTCTCGAAGCAAAGAAGTCATAATCATTGAAGAGATAAGTGAAATCTTACTCGAGTTTTTATTTATTTATATATTTATTGTACCAATTAAAACATATTTAAATACATGTAGTTATAGTAAATGTTAATAATGTTATTATTGAATATAAGTTTTATAAAACAATAATTACAAAAAATCTCGTGCATGACACGGATAATACACTAGTTTGTTTATTAAGGTCAGGCCCCTGTAACCCCTATAGGGTCCTCCAATTAGTTTGTGTTCTGATCTTCACAATCTAGAATCTATGCAAAATTCCTGAACAATGATCTCTCAAGCTATAGATGACATTGATGTTATGTATATCATTATGGGTCCAGGGATGAAAATCCACTTGTGCCTGCTGTTTTGGTTTTCTTAGAGTGGCTGGTGTTACTTCTTGACAAAAAGTAGACAACTGTGAAATGGAGGGTAAGCTAACAAGTGCAAATATTGAACTATTTAACCGACTTTGCCGACTCCGAGGGTGAAGTTATGTTTTGGGAAGACGTGCTACAAATTATAGGCTACAATCCCATTACTTTGTACAATGAGGAGTAATTGTATAGTTGTTTACCTGTTTTTATGATGTTATCATCTGTATGAGATTATCAACTCATTTGATTCACTTGTGGACCTTATGGGAAATATATAACTTTGTTTAGAATTTGGATTAGTACTCTTATTTAAGTTGTTGTAAATTTGTCAACTACATAGTTTGTGTTTGGAATTTATACTATTTGTAAACACTGCAATTTTTCAGTGTTACAACCGGTTCTTGAGCTTGATAGCAAGCACAACATTAATGTAGACCCTGATTGCTCTAAAGGAGTATCAATCTGCACTGTTTGATGCCAATCGCTTATTACATATATAATAAATCCTTCGTCACAAGTCTAAAGGAGTATCAATCTGAACTATTTGATGCCAAACGCTTATTACATATATATATAATAAATCATTTGTCACAAGTCTCGTAGAACTAAAAGTGGTACAAAGGATGGTATGTTCATGGGGTGTATGGTGAAGATGATTCGGAAGAAGATAGCGACGACAAATATTGCTGCTATGCTTTGGGCAGGAATGTAAGCACCGCTAAGATTACACCATTTTGTAAACTCAGTAATTCAGCATATATAGACTGACTTTTTTTTTATAGCCATTTTGCAAATTATTTGATATATTATATTACAAACAGACATCACAACTGTCTATCAGCACTTGTTTACTTACACGGTATTAGACCCTCCACAACGGAGGGTCGGGGGCTACAAACCTCCAGCCATGTCATCAAACTTGATGACATGGAGGAGAGTGGGGGTTGTAGCCCCGGGGTTCGACGCCAAAACTGGCGTCGCCCCTTTCTCCTAATCAATTTTTTTCTTCTTTTTTTAAAAAAGTAAAACGACGTCGTTTTGGGCCCTTTTCTGCAACTGGCGCGCCCTCACTAGCTGAAATCCGGCCAGTGACAGCGCGCCATGTGGCAAGGGGTTTTAATTAAATTTAAAACCCCCTTTTTCTGTATAAATATTAATTTTAAAAAAAAGTTATTTTTGAATAAGATTTAATTTTATCTATCCAATGACACCACTTTGCATATATTTCGATAAAAAAATTTTTTGACTTCTTGTAACGTATATAGGACTTTACGTATTGAATATTAACGTTTTTAAATTTATGTTAGATAAAAAGTTACTTTTATGATTATGATATTTATATATATATATGCATTTTTTATATTAAAATTAAAAAAAATACAAGTTAAAATAGATCTTAGACATAAAATGAGACATTATCTTACAAATAAAAATCCAATTTAAACAAAAAAAAAACTTCAAGTGATACATTAACAACATTACATAGATCATAGACTTACAATGCTAAATCAACTTCAACATACACGTAACTTATAACATAAGATTGAAATGAAACACAAACGAGCATGAAATGATAGCTCAGTCACGGGTCCACTATACACAATAAATGACATTTGACATTGCATTTAAATTTCGAATCTAAGAAATACAATAATCGAGCATGAAATGACAACTTAATCACGGGTTCACTATACACAATAAATGACATCTGACATTGCATTTAAATTTCGAATCTAAGAAACACAATAATCCAGAATGAAATGACGACTCACTCACGGGTCCACTATACACATTAAATGACATCTGACATTGCATTCAAATTTCGAATCTAAGAAACACAATAATCGAGCATGATATGACAACTCAGTCACGGATCCAATGTATTTGAATTTCAAATCTAAATTTGAATTCAAGTTTCCCTCTCAAATTAATCTTGAAATTCACCCAATATTTTCTATAAAACCTAGAGTGAGCTTTACATATCTACCACACATTTCCACTTTCATTCCTCTAACTTCACAATGTCTAAAATACCTTTCAATTACAGTTCTCCTTCTTTATCCAGTTCTTCTAGTTGTTCTTCAACAGACCTTGTCCTTACACCTCCTTCTCCTCCACAATCTGAAACCGATATGAACATCAATAGACTAATCAATGAAAAAATTGTTGAGCTTCGGATGAAATTGGTCCAAGAAAATGCTGGAAGTTCACAGCAACGTCGAAGCCGGACATACATAGAAAGAGATCGCGAAGGTGGGCATGCTCGATTGTTCGAAGATTATTTCTCTTCGGCGCCGACCTACAATGATAGGATGTTTCGACGAAGATTCTGAATGAGGCGACACATATTTATTCGTGTTGTCAATGCTTTGTCTCAATCTTTTCCATTCTTTCGCCAACTTCCGGATGCCACTGGTAGGCTAGCCCTAAGCCCGCTGCAAAAATGCACCGCAGCCATACGAAGATTATGAATGAGTGCCGATGCCGTTGATGACTATGTTCGCATTGGGGCGTCCACGGCAAGATCTTGTTTATCACACTTTGTTGATGGAGTTATCAATTTATTCGAGATTTCGGGGACGAGTACTTACGTTGGCCTAGAATGATCAGTAGCATAGATTGCATGCATTGGAAATGGAAAAACTGCCCGACTGCTTGGCAAGGTCAATATGCCAGGGGTGATAAAAAGCCAACCGTTGTCTTAGAAGCTGTTGCATCTTACGATTTATGCATATGGCATGCATTTTTGGAACTCTAGGTACGTGTAATGATATTAACGTTCTCAACCGTTCTCCCGTGTTTGATGATGTTTTGCATGGTCGAGCACCCACGACAGATTTTGTAGTAAATGGTAATCATTACAACAAGACATATTACCTCGCCGACGGCATTTATCCCGCATGGGCTACCTTTGTCTCGTCAATTCGATACCCATTTGGTGCGAAAGATACATTGTTTTCCCAACGGCAAGAGTCATGCCGTAAAGGCTGGAGCGAGCTTTCGGTGTCTTGCAAGCTCGTTTTGCTATTATACGTCATCATGCGCTTGCTTGGGACATTAATTTGATCGGAAAAATAATGAGGACATGCATCATCTTGCAAAATATTATCATTGAAGATGAACGTGATACCTATGAACTATACTATGATCCATCCCAGTTCGATCAAGTTGTTGTTAATGAGCCAATCGCCTCAGATCTTCCATTTGAAATGGACCAATTTATACAAAATAGGAGTGCACTCCGCGACATGAGTATTCATCACAAACTGAAAGCGGACTTAGTTGAGCATATATGACAAAAATTTGGAAACTCCGGTGATAATCATTAAACATTTGTAGTTGCATTATTATTGAGTAGTTTGTTATTTAAATTATGTTTTTTTTCCGTTATCGATGTTTATTTTATATATTATTGTTTGATGTTTTTAGCATGTAATTTTTGTTATGTTGTTTGCTATTTAAATTGTGTTTCTTTTTATCAAGTTGTTTGTCATGTATATTTTTAATTATATTAATTTTAAAAAAATATTTATATTTTAATTTTTATGTCTAATATTTATTTATAATAGTATTAGTAATATTTTGTAATAATAAAATGATTATAAATATACAATTCATTAATTATTGAAGATAAATAGAAAAGAAAAAAAAAAGTTAAAACTAGTAGTCCCGGAACTCTCTGTTGTAGGTGAAAATAAGCAAAAAGTTGATAGGGGACTGCTGATGTGGCAGGAATCTAAAAAATTAGTAGCTCTTAGACTACCTGTTGCACAAGGTCTTAGTCATCTACTTGTAGCTTCAGTTGAAGGATTGGGTTCAGAACTGGGTTCAGAATCTGCATATTGAAATTTTGATATATTATGTTATAAACAGTCACCTTCATGCTGGAATCTGTCCATTCTGTAAACAGAATTCAGCTAAAAAAATCAGTGGAGTGTGGGTTCAGAACTGGGTTAAGAACTTTGACTTTCTGACATTGCTCTAGGTGAGGGAGATACCCAATGTTCTGATCTTATTGGAAAATAATTCAGCTAAGGGGGAAAGCTATTTCCATAATGCAAAGCATAAACAGAATTCAGTGAAGAATTCAGCTATTCAATCTGTTCAGAATTCAGCTATTCAATCTGTTCAGGTCATAAAAACGGTTGGTATTCATAGCAGCCTTATATACCAAATAAACCATATATTGACCCATCTTATGCTCATAAATGGGAAAATTGAACAAAACGGGTCATAAAAACGCCCGGGAAAATTGAATCTGTTCAGAATTCAGCTATTCAATTTTCCCATCTATGAATACCAACCGAGATTCATCGAAGGTGGAAAGAATTTAGCTAAGGGAGATGCCCGGAGTGTTTGGCATGGCAGAATTCAGCTATTCAATCTGTTCAGGTCTTTCTAACAGAAAAAAAATAAAATTGTTCAGCTAAATGCACATATCCATAGAGAAGCAGCAATGTCAAATCTGTCAAAAATGTTTACCTGAGAGAGAATTTGCATTTTTTCCCAATTATGAAAAAATGAAGAGGAAGAAACAGATTGCAAGTTCCCTACGGTAGAATAAAAAATAAATTGCAAAACAATACAAAGATCCCAACACAACACCATATAACTTATCATGTAAAGATATTTGTGTAAAATAACATCTACATGATGCATCAAAACACCAAAACTGCAACCTTAATCATTTTCAACCAACAATATTATTCAGGTCCCGGTCACCAGCAATGACAGATTATGGAACTTTAGTTACTCTCTGAGAAATGCAAGGCACTTACCTAGTACGAGATTACTCATTCATACCGTTGTCATCATCCTCATCATCCCCTTCATTAAGATCGAGATCAGCAAGCAACTCATCCAAGGGAACAGAAGGAAGATCATCCCCATCCGTCATTGATGCGGTTTCTGAAGGCACGTATTCCTTGTTACGGTACAGGGACACATTGAAACGCAGCTCAGGGTTCTCTTCCAGGTCACGCAAGAATTCTTCATACTCGTCATTTGCTTTGTCTTGATCGGCCGCCTTAGCTCTGAGATTTTCTTCCACCTCCATGTTTAGGGATTTAAGCTTCCAAGCTCGAGGCTTCCCACGCTTCTTCTGACGTTTCTCCTCATAGCTCTTCTTTACCAGTATTACATAAGGGAGATCCAGACCTTTGTACTTGTCCAATTCAGAATTATTATGGTTAGCCCCATATAAATCATAACCAAGAGCATAGTCTCCGGGGCTTAAGATATGACCTAGATGAGTCTTGATTGTGAATATTGTGTCATTACGACCAAAGTCTGCAACTCGAGCCACTTGGGCATCGGCCATCGCATACCTTGATCCAGCAACAGTAACCTCTGGAGAGACATTGTCAATGTCCAGAACTATGTATTCCACAAGCCTTCGGCTAGAAAGTAGGCAACCAAAGTTTGACCTCCAATACTGGTCAGCGGTCAAGAAAGCGCACCTTAGAGTGTTGGGATCTAATAATGCTATGCTGCTTGTCATCTTTGTGCAAATCACAAGTGGGCCCAAGTTCCCTAAGCTGGTGGCGAGCTTTGGAGGAAGACAGATGAGATCCTCACGGCATATTGGTACAATATCAACCGAGAAAGTGTACTTGTAGTTGTAAGTGCTGCTCTTAACATCATGAGACACTAGCTCCTTGTCACTGCGACTCTTAATTGGAACAACTTTACCAACAAACTCGAGAAATCTCACGGCGTGACTTCTGTTAGAGAAAAAGAAGTCAACACCCTCAGACTTTTGTTGAATCCTAATAGCTTGGGATGCTGCGTCGTGCTTGAGAATAAGTTGCTCGAGATAGAAGAATGTTCTCCTGTGGGGAACATGCTGTCTCAACTGAACATTTGCAATCCACTGGTCGGGGTTGGCTAGGACCCTAGTACACGCGTCACAGTTGTGATCTTGCACAACATACTCAACAATGTATGCTTGCTCCAAAACCACACCATGGAGGACTTCCTTTCGGATCTTTAGCTTAATCTTGACCCTCTTAGAGTGAGGCTCTGTCCAAACCCAATCTGCGTGTGCTAGCCTTACCTTGGCTTTATCCAAGTTCAGTCTCTTGATACAGAAGGTTAAGAGCTCTGGAGATTCTGACTGGGCAAAAACCCATGTCTTTGGAGGTTGCAAATACTTGCCACATTCACCGCATTTTATGATAGTAACATGCTTCAGTAAACCTTCGGTGATATCCACCTCAGAACGCAAACACTTGACACACATGTTTGCTGCATTCGGATACATAGCAATGCCACACTTGCAGCATAGAACGCTGCCAAGGGTCTGAGGTGCCATAAACATTTCAGATTCCACGGCCATACCTCGTAATCCTAAGGGTCAAAAAAACAATAAAGGAATTAAAAAAGATGAGAGGTTGAATATACTGAACAACAATACACATAATTCCCAGCAAGTCAAATCTAAACAAGGGCAGCAGTTCATCTGTAACCCACAAGAATTAGTAAAGACAAGCAACCACAGTTTAACTTTGACACTAGGAATCAGTTTTCCTGTGAAACAAGCAATAACAATATCATTCAAATTGATTTGAACTAAATACATCTTCTCCACACAGTAGTTGAACGTGCAGTATGGGCATGAGGAAATCACTTTTCATTAGACAAGATGGACATGAGTAAATCGAGATTTTCAGGCTTTGGGAAGAAGTATGGGCGGGTGATGTTCAAATTCAAGCATAATCAAATGTATTGAGATTGAGAGTACGTACATACCAATAGGGTTTGAGAGTCGTAGCCGGAGTTCTCCGCTCACGCGCCGGAAGACGAAGAATTGAGGTGGAGAATCCTCAATCGCTGCTAGCCGTCGGCTGAGAAGAAAGTCCGACAGGTCAGGGTTTGTTTTTTTTATAAAGAAAAATAGGTCCGGAAGGACTTAATTATTTGGACCGCGAAGACTGGGCTGGGCCTATTGAGGGTTTTGAATTCTACCCCTAGATTGTTGAATCGGTGGAGGTTTTATGGCGTCTTCGGACTCTAATGGCCAGTCTAAGAACCGTTTCACCAAAAGCACGTTGTTTAACTACGACATGCTCAGAGGATTCTTCGCTAATGGCCGACATCGATATTGAGGTAAGAAAAACGCTAGTCTGCTTTATATAAAACACTCGTTGTTCAACTGACCAGCGTTTGATTGACCTTCATTGTGGTCGTTTTGGTAAGCGCACGCGGATAATTCAATTTCTGCTTGAGATTTTAAAAATAAAATGATATCAGTGTCGAATTTAAGCTGTTGCTCGCGATTTAGCTTCGTCTCGTTAGAAGGCCAATCATGATCAAGAAACATGACTGCACGTTATGGACTATATGGTAGGTTGCGTGCATTCACTTTCTGGAAATCAATATGTTTGTCTTTTGATTAAGCTTGTATGAAACATTAAAACTGCCAATCAATAGTGTATGAAACATTACACAGTATCTCTGCTGCTGCGCATGTTGGTTTTGATTGACTATCACTCAGTCAAATATGATTAAGAGTGGTTGATAGTGTAAACTGTTTTATTAGCTAATTTGTTTCTGAATCTCTTGGCATGCCCCTATTGGATGTCAATTACATATTCTAATGTATACATCAATAAGAACGGGTTATTTTCTAAGTTTATTAGCTGTATAGTGAAACAATGCTAGTTCTGATCACTCAGTTATGAATTTTTGGTTGTTTAGTTTTCAGGTACAAAAGCCTGGAAGTTATCTCTGCCACCACTAATGCTGTAAGTTTAGGCATTTCTTTCTGTGTTCTGTTATTGTTTTTGACATTTTTCCTTCTACATGTCGGTAAATATCTGCAGTAATAACTTGTCATTGCTAATATCATCTTGCCTGATCTTGACGTATTTCATGCATACTAAAAGTTGAGTACTATAGCTTCTCTTACAACAAATGCACACAAAATGATGAACTATATAATTTACATGGCTTCAAAATAGTTATAGAAATTCACAGGTATCAGTAATTCCAGTCAAAGAACATTAAATACAGAATGATAAATCACTTACATGCTTAAATTTAGAACTTATCTTCCACTGAAGCTGCCAACTGAACTTAGCATACCTCCACTGAACGAATTGTCCAGCTCTCGTGTCAAAGAAGGGATTGAAGCTGGCCAAACAAACGCCGGTTTCTCATAGGGAACGAAAGGGGGTAGTGCCTCCCCAATCAGAACTTGCAAAACACTTCTAATTGATGGCCTCATATGCGGGTTCGGATGGCAACAAGCCAATCCCACTAGTAAAATACATTCTGCTTGTTCCATGTTGTAATTCTCCTTCAACTTTGTATCAATCGCCCTACAAATCATATCCATTCTATACAACTCCCATACCCAGTCCACAATGCTATTAGTCAACTCTCCATCCGTAGTCTGATATCCAGGCTTTCTACCACACAACACTTCCAACGTAAGCACACCAAAAGCATAAACATCAGTCTCTGTCGTGGCTTTGCCTATGTGGAATAACTCAGGCGCCATGTAAGCTCGTGTTCCGGCTATTTCAATTGTACTGTGGTGTGTCTTCTCGCTAAGGTTAAACATCCTAGCCAACCCAAAGTCACCTAAACAAGCATTAAAGTTCAAATCCAGCATTATGTTGCTTGTTTTTATATCGCGGTGAAGAACTCTTCTTGAGCACTCATTGTGAAGGTAATCAATCGATTGAGCTACACCACAAACAATATTGTGTCGTCTTTCCCAACTTAGAAAGGTTTGTTGCTGGTTTTCTTCTGGGTATAAGAGTTTATCTAAGCTCCCATTTGGCATGTATTCGTATACTAGAAGAAGCTCATCGCTCTCATTACACCAACCGATCAGCTTCACCACGTTCTTGTGATGAATGCTACCTATTGTAGTCACCTCTGCTATCATGTTCTTTCTTCCTTGTTGATTATTCTTCCATATTCTCTTCACAGCCACCTCCTTTCCCTTTAAGTTCCCTTTGTAGACTATCCCAAAACCACCTCTACCAAGCTCATTTCTACTAATGAAATTTTCAGTTGCAAATTTAAGCTCACGAAATTTATACTTCTTTGGCCCTATGTTTGAGATTTCAATCTCTTCTTCAAACGACGTTTCACTGTCTTGAACCTCTCTCTTTCTCTTGATTCTCCAATATATATAACAACCAATTGCTGATAAGGCTGATATCAGAATCACACTAGAAACAGAAGTAACAATCCAAACCCATTTTTGAATTGATGAATTTACATCAGTGCCAGTGAATGACCATGATTTTATACAGTTAAGTTCTGTACTTGTTCCAGTGGAAGCAGAAAATCCAACATAAACATTCTCTGATAGGTAAAGGGAGAGATCAAGGGGCATGGCAATGATAGGAAACTTATCTTTGTTATTGTAGACAAACACCTTTAACTCTTTTTCATCCCCATTGTAGTTGATAACTGCTGTGAGGTCTGTTGCACTAGAGATGTTGACACCAAAGTCCTTTAAAGAGGTCTGTTTTACAGAATATATTGTGTTGATGTCAATACCAACATGATTATCATCTAAATCTTCCGGGTAGCTTTTCTTGGTGTCGAACTCCACTGCTACTATGTTGTTGTTTGATGATCCATTGGTAGAAGCATTGACAATCCCAAGCCACTGACCATAACTATCCGCAGGGATATCATGTGGATCCTTGACTAGAATGAAAGCTAGCCCTTCACCACCTGGAATGGTTTGTGGTGTGATATTAATAACAAATGTTGTGTTGAAAGATTCTACCTGTTTTCTCCTTTTGCTCCATAGCTTTACTGGTTTTTTGTACAAGATTCTACCATAGAAGTTGACTATTGGATCTCCACGGGCTTCTGTTGTAACTTGAAGTGCACCTAGTGCTAAATTAGATTCTCCTGTGAATACCAAACTGTCCCTCACACTGTTGTTGAATTCTGAGTAACTAAACTCTAAGCAGTTAACATTATCAACAACTGCAAACAATATGAAGAAAATAACGATAGGCTTGAAAGTGCTACGGATGCGAAGGGAGTACTTGGTATGCTCAAGTTCTATATGAAACATGTTTATTTTGCAAGGTTGTATGAGCATCTGAATTCTGGATTGATAATGGAAAAGAAGGAAGGAGATGGAGCTTATGAAATCAGAAAAAAAAAAGAAAAAAAAAAAGGTAAGCCTGGGAGGATGATTTGGGGAATTATCCTGTAAATTTTGGTATATGATTATGAATCAGCAAAATGCTATGACCAAGTAGTAGATGATGAATGTTATTATTAATATATAATTCACATGATTTGATTGAATTAGTGGAATCTCATTGACTTTGACTTGTAAAAACCCAAGAATTCAAGGTGAGACATTTCAATTTAACTCTCAAAATTACCCGAACTTGGAGAGAAACTTCAAATTGGAAACAGTCAAAATGTAATCTATCTGATGTGCCTTGGGATATTTGCATCAGGCTGAGAGTTTGTTCAATTCCTGATGTATTATTTGAAGAAAAATTCAGATATAGAATCCAAGTGATTATTGGTAGAGCTTCAAACTAGTTTCTGTCATGAAGTTCCAAGGTAACAACTAACATTATGTGGATTTTTACTCCTGTTGGATTCCTTAAACTGAATTCTTAATTTCTTATGAATCTCTTTCGGAAGAATTTGGAAGCGAAGTCGATCTTAAGAGGCCTGCATCTTGCTGCATATCAAATATTATGGTTGTGTTATTGTAAGGATTTCTCTTCGTTGTTTATCAATATAATATTGTTGTAAAATATAACATTTTGATACGTGCTTTCATATAAAAAAAAAAAACAAATAAATGATTCTTCTGTATTTGAAGTTTTCCACGAGGTATATGCCTTGAATCAATATTATATTTCTACTAGCTTAAGAACATGACTCCATACTCAAATAAAGTATTAGGCTCGAATTTTTCAAAATCTGAATTTGTTTTATGATGGGATTAAAATCGATGACTAAAGTGACATGCACCCATTGATACGCTACTCGAATTCCAAACCAGAGCTGATATCTCAAAAGTCAATATTAATATAAAAACATTTGTGTGTTAGACTTGTAATATTCAAACACATTCATTATAAGTGTAAAGTAACTACCTATATTCAATATTAACACCCAAATGACCACATCGAATCATACAAAGCTCCCTGCCAATCATGTAATTTTGGGGAACTTATCTTTGTTTTGGTCAAAGAGGAAGATTATACAAGTTAATTCCTTGTGCATAAGCCATGGTGCCACGTTCACGAAGACATCGTTTTTTAATATTAACTAGTTGAGACGCACACGCGGTTCAGACGAGCACGCTGCGCGTGCGCGCCGCAAGCGGTTATGCAATACACGATTCGCAGCGTGCGCGTCGCAAGCGGTTATGTAATACACGATCAAATCGTAAAACAAAAACCAAATTCCCAACACTCTTATTCTTAGATTTACAACGGAACTATCAAATTGCAAAACAAAAAAAGAAAGAAAAGTTATCATCGCCATCAAAAGGCCAACCAATATCAAAATCATAAATTATAAATTGTACAATAGAATAGCGATTAATCAGTATACAGACACAAGAAATAGAAATTCGAATATAATAGATAGAAACTTGGTTCTTAACAGTGGTAAGCGATGTCAGAGGAAAGTAGAGAAGACGGCATGCTCAGCGGTGGCAACAGTGATTGAAGGCGATTCCGGAAAAGCTCAAAGGTGAAAGCACAACCTTTGGTCTCAATAGCTCAAGCAGAAAGAAGAAGAGCTGGTAGCAGAAAATAAGAAATACTGTCACTTAACAACAATAACGAACCTGCTTAGCATCATCCCTGAACTTCTCCTTGCCAACGGCCATTCCAACTAAGCTGATGCACTCCATTGCTTTTGCACGCAGCATTCTGTTAAGACTTATCAGTTGCATTTATCAAAATAGTTTTCAGGTAAAGCATGACAACATCATAATACTTTTGGAAATACTCCTGGGAATAAAATAGGATTAGAGAAGAATATCAAATTGAGAGACGGGTTATGTATGCTTACTATATTTCACTAATACTGAATGCAGCTAATGTCTTTAATCTTGCAAAACGTGTTAGACTAATTTGTGGGCAACATCACTGAATATGGTGTTGAAGGATTGAATGCTTTAATGTTTTGTCTAAGTAATTGATTAAAATCTCTTCTCTTTTTTTTTCAAGTTTTACTAATTTAGAGTTTTATTGGACAAATCATCTAATATATATTTTTCTTTCATGCAAGTTAAAAGATTTGGAAAAGCCCCCCACAACTAAACAACTCACAGCAATCAACAAACAATGCTTGAGAAAGCAGGACATGTATGAGAAACAGTGTAGTAAAAATCATTACTCAACAATCTCTACTCCAAATTAAGTTATTAAGCCAAAAGCAAATCATAGCAGATACCATAGGACAGGATCCCTGATGCATTTACCTTGATAATGTACAAAACTACAAATTAAAAAACAAAGCTAGTCATTTAAAACCGCAACACGCACATGTAAAGAGCAAGTTCAAATTAGAGGCAACCGTTACGAAATTAAGCACAACCCCCACATATTCTCCTTGGTCTAGGAATAATTTTTAGAGTATAATTAATGATAAAGGATAAGCTGGAGAATCCCAAAAATGAAGAGATACAGCTAAGAATGAAATCTGGATTCCAGGTACAAAGAAAAATACAATGTACCGACACATAAAACTCGTGTTTTTGCTAAAGACCAATTTTGATTCATTTCAGATCGGAATTCCAAAGCGAGAGATAAGATTCCAGACAAACCAATTGATACAAACCAGGTTCGCATCATAGACAAATCGCTTCCCTTTGAAGATTCAATTCAGTTCAGTTTTACCAACAAATACCGAGTAGCCGAACAACAGCAGACTCCAATTTCACACATATGTGCAAACTATCACTTAGCAAATTCAATCAGAAGAAGAAAAAAAATAGGAAAAATCAATCTGGAGATATAAATGGAGGAGAAGAAAGATGGGATTACTAGTGAATATCTCCGCAATTGAAGAAATTGTAGTCACATACTCAGGACAGATAGGCGAAGATGAACCGACAGAATTCATCATAGAAGAGTATTGATTCTGGAGGTAAGCCTCCACGAGGTGGTTCAAGTGGTTGCTTAGCTCGCAATTCGCGACGCGAAGGTTTATATTCTCTTGTAGAAAGGAGAGCGGAGGTTGAAAAGCCTACCCTAGAGCCCGGAGTTGGTGAAGAAGGAGTCAATCCATTCCGACGAAGGAGGAAGGAGCTATGTCATCCCGGCTGTTCTCTAGCCTCAGTACGTGGGGAATGAGAGGAGACGTCGCAGCGGGTCGTTACACCACCGCTGACGATGTCCACGCTGCTCCGCAATAGTCCCGTACAAGATGAAACTCAGTCACCTTATCCATATTCAAGAAGAACACTGACAGCTGTATTTGAAAATTTTAATGTAATTTAAAACAGAACCTACACCTTTAATCATTAGCAGACAACTTATCTGAATTTTCACAAACAAATTAACTAAATAATTGTTCTTAAAAACTGAATCTTGCAAAAATAGACCTATACATACAAGGAAGAATTAGAAAAGAGATAGAACATCACCTGCTTCAAGCGGCTCCAATCTTCGACGGCATCCTTAGCCACAGTGAGGCCAATAACCAACATCAAGGGAAGAAGAACACTGACAGCTGTATAAGGGGTCAATGGAGAAAAAGAGACACAAGCTACAACAAGGAAATATATGTTAGCAACTCGCCGAAATTGCTCGAAAAGCGATTTGGGTATGAAGTTGGTCACAAGCTTTCTACTACATCCACAAGTAGTATTTCTCAAGAACAAATGGCTCATTTGATGGCATTGTTAACTAAATCTTCTCACCAAGAAACCAACAAGGAAGATCATGTTGCATTTCTGTCTGGTATACCTCTTTGTTTATTCTCTTATGATCTCCAGTAGTCTCAGTGGATCTTAGATAGTGGAACAACAAATCATATCACACCTAACCTACATTTCTTTTCATCCTATTAACTAGTTAATCAATAAACCTTTATAACTATGCCAAATGGACATCATGCACATGTCCATCATACTTTTAATTTTTAAGTCTCTTTTCAACCTCATACTTTACCTGCTTACAGTGAATATACTAGTACTCATTCTTGCTCAAATGTCCATCATACTTTTAAGTCCAGAAATTTGAGATTGTCGATTAGGTCATTTACCTTTTTCAAAGCTTATGAACATTGATGCTTCAATCTCAAAATCAAAAGCATGATACTTGTCAAATATGTCCCCAAGCAAGGCAACATAAACAAAGCTTTCCCTAACCCCATGACTCGAGCTAATCATCCTTTTGATCTTATCCATATCGACACTTGGGCCCTTATAAGCATACTACATACAAAGGATTTAGTTATTTCCTAACCATTTTAGATGACTTTACATGTAGCACATGAGACTATTTTAGTGGCCAACAAAGCAATACCCTAACTTTGTTTCAAACCTTTGCTACTCTTGTTCAAACTTAGTTTCAAACCAAAATAAAAGTTGTCCGATCTAATAATGCATTAAAGTTCTCAACACCATTGTTTCTACATTTTATGTCAAAGAAGGCATTATTCACTAAACTTCTTGCACTTAAACACCTCAACAAAATGGTGTGGTCAAAAGAAAACACAAACATATATTGGAGGTTGCTCGATCTCTCTTTCATCAATCTAATATTCCCCTGAATATTGGGGTGATTGTATTCTTACGGTTACTCACATCATCAATCGTTGCCCTCTTTCAATTCTTACCAATCTTTCTCCCTTCGAGCTTTTATTCCACAAACAACCAGATATAGACCATTTGAAAGTTTTTGGATGCCTATGTTTTGTTAGCTCCAACTCTACTCACCGAGACAATTCTCTCCTAGAGTTATCCCGGGCATATTCTTGGGCTATCCCTATGGCAAGAAAGGGTACAAAGTATTAAATCTCCAATCTAGAGAAATCATGTTGTTTCGATGAAACTATATTCCCATTTCACCATTTATCCTCGGATAACACCACTCTTCCTATTCATTTATCCTCTCCTTCTTTTGATACCTCCATTCTTCTCATTCTTTTGATAGTCCCTTGCCAACATTCAGTATGTCACCTTCACCTTCTACACTTGCAAAAAATTCAACTACACATTCTACGTAGATCCATTCTTCACAAATTCTGGACAAGCTCTTCCACCTATTTGATGTTCCAATCACCCTCACCATCACCATCCTCCCAGTTACCTTCAAGACGTTGTCTACTCATATGGATCTTCGTCACAAGGTTTGTTTCGTTCTTCTCTTTTACCCTCGTCTCACCATGCCTTTATATCCTCTTTTTCTTCTTATGTTAAACCCACTTCTTACCGAGAAGCTTCCAAAGATCCACATCGGATAGAAGCTATGAAAAGGAAATATTAAGCTTTGCAACACAATCTTACATGAGATCTTCTACCCCTCCCATCTACCAAAGAAATCCATTGGTTGTAAGTAGATCTTCAAAGTTAAACTCAAGTCTGATGGTACCCTTGAAAGGTATAAACCACGCCTAGTCGCATGTGGCTTTACTCAACAAGCTAGAATCGACTATCACGAGACCTTCTCACCTATTGTTAAGATGACTACCATATGCACTATCATTGTAGTGGACACATCAAAGTCATGGACTCTACACCAACTTGATGTAAGTTTTGTAAGTCCTTGTATGCCTTAAGCAAGCATCAAGGCAATGGTTCCAATTGCCTAACGTCTTCATTATCTGACCATGGCTACAAACAATCTAAGAATGATTACTCCCTTTTCATTAAAATCATTCACATCACATCACTATTGTGGCAATTTATGTGGATGATCTTTTGGTTACTGGGTTAAATTCTGTTGAAATTACTCGACTTAAGACATATCTTGATGATACTTTCAACATCAAGGATCTTGGCATTTTGCATTATTTTCTGACTTGAGATCAACTATGTACCTACGACCTCTCAATCTCAAGTTACTACCAGATGAAGGTGAACCACTTGATGCCTCACAATATCGATGCATTGTTGGCAAGCTTAACTTCCTCACTCACTCTCGTCCAGATCTTTGTTTTGTTGTTCAAAGTCTTAGTCAGTTCATGTAGAAACCTTGCTCCACACATCTATTAGCCCTTCACCACACCATAAGGTATGTGCAAGGTATTGTGGGTAATGGTGTTTTGTTTAATGACTCTAATTTACCACTAATGCAAGGGTCTCTAACAAGAGTTGTCTCAGACTTGATCTCCATCACGAAAAACAAGTAAGATAAGAAAGTTACATCATAGTGATTGTTCTTAGTAAGCTTAGACACAAATAATACATTTTTTGACATGAAAGGGACACATAAAACATTTTAAAGATGAATTTTATTGGATAAAGGTAGAGTGCAAGAGTGAGTGATTTGAAGACATGTGTCATCTCCTACAAACATTTCATCTGGGCCATTTTACGGATAATGGAGGGCAAGATTGTTGAAATCATTTGTGACATGATAAGAGGCACCCCTTTCCACAAGTCAATTCGAGTTTGAAGGAGTGGAGGTGGTGACATTGGTTTGCGGTTGATTAGTTGGGAACCTAGAGGAGTCAAGGAGGGCAAGGTTCGGGTGTTGTTGTCGGATAATTGGACATTGGGTTAAGACATGGTCAATTGCTTTGCACCATTGACACCTTCCCTTGAAGGGTTTAGCAGCAGTGGACGCATGTTGAGGAGGTTGAGGAGTGGTAGTCGTCCAGGAGGTTTTATGTGAGGGGTAGGATGGTTGCCATGAGTTTTGAGTTTGAGATTGCTTACCTATCCCATTTATAAACCTTGCTTGAGTATTGAACGCTACTACATGAGCAGTTAAGTCCTTAGTTTCATGCTTCAGAGACAACTTATGTGTTATGAGTTTTTCATGCAATGATTCAAAGGATATTGTTGTATTCCTTGCATTGACAACGTGAGTCCTTAGTTTCATGCAGTTGAGTCCTTAGTTTCATGCTTCAGAGACAGATCTTCGGTTATAAGTGGTGACTTGAGAGAGACAAGTAAGTCAGCGGAAGCTTTGATTTTTGCATATACTCGATTATAGAGAGTGATCCCTTAACCGTGGTACACAAACTTTCCTTGATTTGCTTGATGTGACCTCGCGATGGGCTGCCAAAGGTGGTGTGAAGGATCTATTGGGCTTGAGAGGAGGTGGTGGCCATGGTGACTAGAGTTGCAACATCCGGTGTGAGAGTGCCTAGGATGACACCATATATTTTATCTTGTCTATTGTAAGTGAGGTAGGCCGGATTCGGTAGTGTTGGTATCATTTGTGGTCTCTTGTGGAGGTTTGTGTGTGCCATAATCAAGATAGACAAAGACAACATAGCCCTCTATAGTTGCTTGGATCTGGACTTACCAGGTGAATTAGTTCGTTGGTTTGAGTTTTAGTACGTTGGACAAAACCGGGATTGTGAAGGGTTTTGTGGGTTCATGGGAGTTGGCCATTTGTGATGCATACTCGGCAGCCATGATTGAGTAAGAAGAGATAGGTTTGGGTTAGGCTGATACCATATAAGATTTGAATATGATAATAAATTGTGTGTTTATTATGAACCAATACCATGGTTACTTATACAAAGAGATGATACATATATAGAAGATTGTATCTTATTATTATGCGCAATATAATGTTTAGTTGCATATGATAATAATATTGACAAATTAGAATGAAAAGATTTGAGATTGTTTTTTAATTTGTATGGGATCTTCAGGTCGAAAAGTCCTAACAAAAATATATTTAATAATTTGCTTTAATATATTACAAGATTTTATTATTATTTTTATTGTAATTTGATAAATTCAGATATAAAAAGATAAACTAATATAATTTTTTAACTATAATGATAAGAACGGATGAGACCTTTTTTCATAACTGTAGATGACAATCAATACGAAGTTCTGATTGCAGTTCAATACGAAGCTCTGATTGCAGTTTACGAGGGAGAAGAATATGAAAGAATTATCTTCTCGGCATTCAATGTTCAAGGGGATTCCTCCTATCCTCAAAAGGTGTTCCTGATTATCACGGTTAGCATATTATTGTATTTACTTACGGTATGTATAGTAAAATGAATCGTCATGGTTGAGGCAAACCAATTTTCATAGTGATATGATAAATTCAGGAATCATTATGTATGTATAGTGGTAACTAAAAGATTCCAGTTTAATAAATTGGTAAAATTACGGGTGGAAGCGTGGGATGGTCGTGCCTCAACCAATTTTCATAGTGATATGATAAATTCAGGAATCATAGATTTCAGTTTAATAAATTGGTAATATTACGGATGGAAGCGTGGGATGGTCGAGTATTGGGTAATATAGGAGATAGAGGGTGGGTAAGATGGTTAGTGAAATTAATGTGGGATGATATCGTCTTTGCCGCAAATTTGCAGAATCGTAGAGATGTGTAAATTGGGGCAAATTTGTAAAATCATAGTGATATGTAAATAGGGGCATTAAATGTGCAAAATCGTAGAGATATGTAAATAGGAGCATTTCTAAAAGTAATTAAATAAAATGCAAGGGTAAGATAATGATTAAAATGAAAACGAAACTATAATCAAGATATAGGATACGTACAAGGAACGTATATTTGCAGCATAATATCCGGGTTATATCTTAACATCTCAATGGCTCTTTTATGATCTTCATCAACAACTCTATCGTATCTCAGGATTTAACTAGGAAAGTCGAAATGAAGCTAATTTGACCTATTTTCTCAGGTAAATTACGTTATTGGTCCCTAAATTTTGAAACGTTTTTTTTACTAATCCTTAAAGTTTAAACTTCGCTTACTAAGCTCCTAAACTTTAAAACGTTTTTCTTACTAGTCCCTAAAGTTTAAACTTCGCTTACTAAGTCCCTAGACTTTGAAACGTTTTTCTTAATAGTTCTTAAAGTTTAAACTTCTCTTACTAAATCTCTAAACTAATGAATGTTTTGCGTTTATGGTCTTCCGTCACTCCAAATTGACATGGCAAATGACATGTAAAAAACCAGTTAATAATTTGGAATTATTTATATTTCTTTTTTATAAATTAAAAAAAACACATTTATATTGATAAACATTAAGGTGTAAGAGGATAAAAAAATAAAGTAGGGTTTAAGGTAATAATCTATTGCGATTGAATGTTTGATGTTAATCGTGAAATCTATTGTTATTTCATGTTAATCGTTTGAATTTATAAGAAATTTATAAATTTCTTATTAATTTATAACGTGTAACATCAAATAGCACTAGTCTACTAGAAAAACAAAATAAAAGCTTAACATCATCAAATAGCAATAGGTTTATATACCTTAAACCCTAATTTGTAACAATATATTTATATATACACCAAAGTTGTGTATGGATTGCTGATGTGACACGCTAAGAATCAAGAATTTAAGCCAAATAGTCATATATTACTATAATGTCACTCATCTGAAAATATTTGTTTTACGCCTATTTTGACTTTTACTAACAATATCAACAAAAGCCATCAATTTTTGTGATTTTCAGTCTTAATTAAGGGTATAAATACTCACTAACAATTGAAATTTTTTTATCCAATATGGCTATTTTGTTTTATATTCAAATTTTAAAATTTTGATGTTTATTTAAAATTTTCACTTTAAAATTTTATTTATTTTTAAGGGTATAAATATTCGCTAACAGTTTCAATTTTTAGTTGTTATTTTGCAATTGACGTGCTTTAAGTTTATAATGATTCAAAATTATTTATAATATTTTGATATTAAATATATTTATTGACGGGACGGGATTGTTTTTTTTATGAAATTCCGTCGAGATTGAGACGAGATCTAGACCGGGATACGATCGGATTTGCGGGATTTATTTTCACCATTTTTATGTGTATTAAAGTACTCATGCACACCAGGAGTCCTAAAGTAGTTAACATCAAACATTCAATCACAATATATTATTAACTTAAACCTTCTTTTTGATCTCTTAAACATGATGTTGATCAATATAGATGTTTTTTTTATCAAAACAAAGAAGAAAGAAATAAATAATGTCAAATCATTAAATGATTTTCACATTTTATATGTCACATTAATTTAGAGTAAAAGAGTCATGTAAATTATTCATTAGTTTAGGGACTTAGTAAGAGAAGTTTAAACTTAAAGGACTAATAAGAAAGATGTTTAAGAGTTTAGGGACTTAGTATGTGAAATTTAAACTTTAAGGACTAGTAAGAAAAACGTTTTAAAGTTTATGGACTTAGTAAGCAAAATTTTAAACTTTAGAGACTATTAAAAAAACGTTTTAAAGTTTAGGGACCAATGACAATTTACCCTATTTTCTCATCAAATCTTTATCATTTTAAATTCATTAATTTAAGCTGAATTTTCAACAACTTGGGCAAATTCCCCGGGTAAAAATCGCATTTTTGAAATTAAACATCTAATTAAAAATGATTCAGATGTATCCACAATAACTTGATATTTCTATTATAAAAAAACTCAAACTTCATGTTTTGAATGATAAATCAAGACAAAAACGATTACGAAGCTAAATCTACTAATCTAAAATAACTAAAAATGACCTAAATAATCTAAGCTGAAGAAACAGCCATAGGACTTCTAACTGTGTAAAACCCATCATACCAACTAAGCCATCCAAAAGCATAGCCTTTAACTGAATCATCACTCTGTGCTTCAAACGTAACCTTAAAGCTCTTCTTCTGCCCAAGATGCTTGAATTTCAATATACTTGGAGATACTTTCACCGTGTAACCACTTGGAGGCTTCACTGAAGCAAAGTAAACACTCTTTTTCGAACCAACATTCGTCACTGTCCTCTTCACTGTCACTGTACCATTCAGATCAGGAATGGCAATGGATGGATAGTTCAGCTGGAATGCTTTAGTATCCGATGGGCATGTGAACGACGGGTCAAGATTCGTGAAGTTTCCGCTGCAGAGATAAAGAAGGTAGTCCTCGTATGAAGCATCGTAGACTAGACCCGGATCGACTGCTTTCGTTGGACGCAACCGACCCGCTCCGAACTGAAATGGGTCAGCTGGGTTGAAATCTGAATCGGTTATTAGGGTGCCAATATTGTTGGTCAAACCAGCTGCATTGAAAATTTAAAATAAATCGGTTATTTATTCAAACACGTCTTTAATTACCAAACACGCCCATTTATTACCTGTAGTCATAATGGCGGATCTAATAGCAGCGCTGCTCCAATGTGGATGCATGGATTTCACAAGTGCAGCTGTACCGGCAACATGAGGACAAGCCATGGACGTGCCCGAATCGAACATCCATTCGACTACTCGAGGATCACTCGATACTTTATTCGGAGGATCCGCTCCGGACCATGCGGCTAGTATGTTAACTCCGGGTGCAGATACATCAGGCTGCAATAGTAAATCCATAATTAAACCAAACCCTAATAGATAAATTTAGTTATAAGACACGTGTTAAGTGAATTATAAATATATATACCTTGAGGAGGTGAAGGTCGATGATGTTAGGACCTCGGCTTGTGAAGTTAGCCATGGCGGGGGCGGGTTTCAAGTGGATGGAAGTAGTCGGAGGGGGAAGGTTGGCTGTCGGATTGGACGTCGAGTTGATGTATTCGATAATCTGGTTGGCTTCGTCCCAACCGATGCTGGTTGCAGGGAGGTAGTGTGCATCAGGACTAATAGTCTCCCCAAATGAAGCTGGGTTGCCTATGATGATGCCTACACCTCCTGCTCGCTTCACTTCGTGTCCCTTATCCACTTTTAACCCTACTCCTCGCATACATAGTACGATCTTCCCTTTCACCATCTCCTCTGATAATGTATTCGGCAAGCATTGTCTGCACCCAAATATCAACTTAGATGGAAGAAATGAAAACGAATATATATATATATTAAAAGTTTGTAGGTGCTTACCCGGAGACATTAAGAGGGACGCCAGGAACCTCTGCCGACGTTCCATATACTATAGGATACATGACATTGCTATCGAGGGTGAGTGTAGTAATAGTCGTTCCCTACAATATAATATTATAATGCATATATGTACATAAGATATACAAGATATATATATTTCAAATATAAAAAAAATGGTAAATAGCCAGATAAAAAGATCTAAATAAGTACCGCAAATTCTTTGCCATTGCCAAGGCGGACGAGACCGAAGAAATCACGATCAATGGTACTAGCGCCGACGGTGATGATCCAAGGAGCGGGATTAGACAAAGTGGAGACATTAGGACCATTATTTCCGGCGGCACAAACAACCGTAATGTTGTGCTTAAGGGCATGTAAGGCTCCAACAGCGATCCCGTCGTTCTCGTATGGTAGTGTCGGATCCATCGTGCCGATGGAAATGCTCATTATGTCGATACCATCACCGATGGCATCGTCCATGGCCGCCAACATGTCGGCTTCAAAACAATTGTTCCCAATAATCTTCTCCTGTCCTGGCACTGCCCAACACGCCTTGTAGATGGCTAGTCTAGCGAGCGGAGCCCCACCTGAGGCGGTCCCGGGTGCAAACCGGCCCATGAATGACACGTTTGCCACTTCGCGGCCTGTGGCTATTGATGCTGTGTGGCTCCCGTGCCCGTCAGCGTCTCGTGGTGATCGGTAGTCTATGGTATGGTTGAATGTTTTGTAGTAAGCTTCGTATGCTTTCACGTAGTACCGCGCTCCTATTACCTTCCTATAATGCATGCACAAAATGTTATATCGTAAACTACACATAATCTAATCTACTGAGAAACATTCCAAAATAAGTTAAATTCTTCTATAAATACGATCAAATTTGTACACTATTAGCTTAAAATATGAGAGTATATGACAAACACTACACAATATTACGAATATAGGGTGGTAACACCTCCATTTTTTTACTTATTACATTTTTTTTAATTTTTAAAACGAAAGTAAATGTTTTCATTGTTGACGCCTTGATGGTACATCAAACAAAAACTAATGTTTTCTTCAACTGAATAATTGATTTTAAGAATAGAATAAAAGATATGTAATCAATTCAAAATTAAAATTAAAATCGATTAATTTTTTTAATTAATAGTCGATACATCTATAAAAACTATTTTAAAATTAAATACCCAATAAAAGTTATATTATAAAAAAAATTTACGATAAAGATTTGTTTTAGATTTGATTTTTTAGTTGAGATATGATGCAGATTTATATTTAAAAAACTTAGTGTAAAAATAGAACGGAAAAGGAAAAATGTAAAGTCAACGGCGATCCGAACTCATTGTAAACTAGCAATTATGGATAACGAAATTGACTAACTTGTTACAATGTGAGGAGTTAAACGCATCTCCGGTTTGACATTCTCCCTTCCATCTCTTCGGGATGGGACCCATCCCTTCATCGTCAAAGCTTTTCGACTCCGGCCAAAACCCTAATCCACCACAAAGAACATAAACTTACGAAATGATTTACATAACACAATACAAAGAGACGAAGTTGCAGTATATACACGTACCGCTGTCTAGAAGGCCAACAATGACATCTTTACCATAGTGAGCCTTCGATAATACATCGTGACCTTTCTTAATACGCGAATGGGGACCCTCTGATTGCCTCAACCCTATAAATTCCCATGATCTTGTCGTGTGCATTACGTGTTTCCTAGGATGACTTCTAAGTACTGAAACAACTTCCTCCAAACCTGCATTCATCGTTAGTAAATAATTAGGACTATGAAGGAGTAAATTAGTAAATAATCACAAAATACGTACTCCAAAGCTTCTCTGCTTCCTCAGGAGTAAGCACAGCAGCAAAGCCATTGATGGAGTGTTTATAACTGTATAATATTGAAGCTATGGCTTCTTCTAATGATCCCTTCACAGATTGCAAGTACGAATTGTGGGAATCTTCGATTTCCTTTAATACTTTGTCTCCTTTGTGATGTCCAAGGTAAACTACATACACCTAACAGCAAAAAAAACAAACAAAAGAAAGTACATTTATAAATCAAAATTGAAACATATGTAGTTGGACCATAACGAAGAGAAATGAAACCTGCGATTCAGAAGATGAAGCCAGCAGAGGGAGGATGAAGAGAGAACAAAGAAGAGCAAGCAGCATTGCGTTGCTGCCCATGGCTGATCGAGAAGAGAAGAGAAGAAAAGTAAGTGATTCTCGGAGTCTCTTTGGTGCTTATATAGACTAAGATCTGATTATGACCTAATTGAAAATATTAATGAAATCTTATTTTACTCTTTTTTATTTATTTATTTAGATTATTTTCCGATTCAACTAACCGAAAGATTCCAAATAATTATCATTTTAATAAAATATAAATGTTTTGATTCAAAAATATATTGATATCCGATACGTTTAAAGATTTTAGGAGACCATCTTGGATAACTCTATTATATAAATAACTTTATATGAAATATTGTTAGTTTATCCAAAAGCTATTAATTCTAGTAGGATATAATGATATAGTCTGCAAATATCCGTTTTGTTGAAAAAATCTAGAAAAAAATTTCCGTTTCTTTTTTGATTTAGATATGTCTATGGTATTTTCTATATTTTAAATTTTCAAATCTTAATTTATTTTTAATAAAATATAATATTAATTTTTTTATTTTATAAAATTCAAATTTCTTAATACTCCGATTACACGTCTGATCCCGCTAACTTCCATCTAGATCTATTCGTATTAGGCCAATTTTATCCGGACTCGGACCGAGCTTGTATGGTAGGCCTACAATGACCGTGTACACGTCCGGTCGGACTGGTTTCTGTGTACCCGTTTTATTTTAATTAAATTGTTATAAATGAAGTTATTTAAAATATATACATATAATTGTTTTTTTTTATTCGGGTCAGGCTTACGGCCCTATCAAGCCTATGATGGTGTCCGGATCCGGCTCGAAAGGATAGAAAACACAAAAGTCCACTTGGTGTACTTTTGTGTTTTCTTTGATGTTCTTCTATTATGGTTTCTCATGACGGTTTGTTCGTCTACCGATTTCTTTCGGTCTTTCGATCCATTAGACGATGTGTCGTCTAATGCTTCGAACTGCTTACCTTTTATAAAAAAATAAAAAAAAATAAATAATCTGCTCTAAATTGCACAAAACTAAACCTCCAAAGATCCCCGATGAGCTTGGAGAACCAATCATGTGTAGCCTAACGAAGACCGTAAAGACTAAAGAGAGCGATTCATAGGACACTTTTGAGCAGGGCTCGGTTATTTGGGGCCTTGGGCTCATGGTAATTATGAACAAAAGCCCATTTACATGAATCCTGACCCCACCTCCCAACTCTGTCCCTCTTCGACCCATTTTTCCCTTTTTCTCTTTTCCTTTTATTTTTCGTTACTCTGCGACACATCTTTCAGTGCTGACTTCTGCTCTCTCTCTCTATCTCTCTCGTAACTCGAATCTTTCGTTATTTCCTTCCTTCTTTGACAGCGAAAAAGAGCACAAATTATGTGTTTCGTCACAAAGAGAGAACTTGAGTTCGATGATGCTTCAATGGAGTTTTGCTGAGCTGACCCCTGCCATGACGAACAATCTAAAAGAAGAAATCTCTTCTTGTATTCTCCACTCTTGAGTATCGGCCAACGATCGAATTTTGAGTTTTTTTCTTCTACACGCGATTCAGGTCTGGTAAAGCTTCCTTCAATTTCTAATTTTGATTCGGAGATGAACCCTTGATCTGATTGTGATTTTCCCCTCATAATTGAGAGGCTCCTTTTCATCTTTTGGATGATTTTGATTCATTAAGAATATTTAATTGGGGGTTCTGGATTCTTGATTTTGGAAGGTAACTAACGAAGCGGCAGAATTAGGGCTTCTCTTGGCTTGATTTGGCCTAAATGGGAAACTAGGTTAGGTTTCAGATTGGTTCCAGCTAGCTTGACGGGGGAAATTAGGGTTTGGTTCGAGGGTTTGACTTGGAATATTGGGGCTTCTTCAATTGTGACTCTAATACTTCAGCCATGGCTGATGAGGGAGAAGCTGTGATGAATCTAGATTTGAACTTGGGACCTGTGTCTCCCGTCTCTGGTGGAACAGCACCTGGGACTGGGTCAATGGAGGATCCAGTAAACTTAGAGGGTTGGGTGGAAGAATCTCTTCACCGCAGGTTCAGGGAAGCACTCCGGCAAAGGAGCCGACAACGATGGAGGTGGCGAGATAGGGGTCATACTCAAATGCCCTTTGAAAATCAGGATATCTCTGTTAATTTGATGGTTGATTCTGCTGCTGTTGGTGAAGCTATTGGTGGGACAATGCAGACTGGAGAAGGAAGCAATGCTGTAGAAATGAGAAGTGATGGGATGCCGAAGATGTGTGAGAATATGGTTGGACAACCAGAGGGAGAAGCAGTTGACAAGAAGGAAGATATTGACAAGGGAAGTAACGGCGATGGTAGTAGCTTTTTCGACTGTAATATATGCTTGGACTTGGCTAAAGAGCCGGTTGTTACTAGCTGTGGTCACTTGTTTTGTTGGCCGTGTCTCTATAGATGGTTGCATATCCATTCAGATGCAAAAGAATGCCCTGTATGCAAAGGAGAGGTGACTGTTAAGAATGTCACTCCAATTTTCGGGAGAGGTAACAGTACTCGTGATTTGGAAGAGGATCCGGGTGTTAAGATTCCCGACAGGCCTCCAGCGAGACGGGTTGAGAGCTTAAGACAAGCCATTCAGAGGACTGCTTTCTCCATTCCAATGGAGGAAATGATACGGCGTCTTGGTAGCCGGTTTGATTTGACTCGTGATTTCTTTCAGCAACAAGAAGGTGATGGTCCTCGTAGCACTCTTGACAGAACCAGTACGTTGCTCGGAAGGATCCTGACATCCCGAGGGTTACGCAGGGAGCAAAATGTTGTTGTTCCTCCTGATGATGTCGGTTTGTCTACGGAAAGCGAAACGAGGCCTGAAATTGGGGAATATCGAAGGCTTCCTCAGTTGTTCTACAGAAGATCGCATCCGTATCGAGGTCCTCCGGCGCCTGTGGCGGGACCAGGACCGGGAACGAGCTCGGCCGAGAGGTTTGTTGAAACTTTTATCCGGGGCCCACCTCCGGCACCTGTACCAAGTGTGGAAGATAGGGATTCATTCTCGAGCATTATGGCGGTGATACATGGAGAGTCTCAGACAATGGATACTGCTGTTGAGATAGACTCGACAGTGTCACTGTCAACGTCGTCTTCTAGAAGAAGGCACGAAGCCTCGAGGATCTCGGATGTTGATAGCGGAGACTCCCGCATGCCAAGGAGGAGAAGGCTAAACTAAAGACATGGAAAGTAATCTGTCATTTGAGTTATTTTGCTTATGTTTAGAATCAACAGGAGAACTTGATAGTTTATTGTCTCCATTTAAGTGCTCAAGTCATCTTTAAGACTGTGGTTCGACTATCTGCGATGACTATTCGCAGCAATGATGTGTTTATTTGAACTTGGGACACTTTAGTTTATGCAATTTTCTTTGGCAAGTGTTTGATGGGTGTACGTGTCTGAGCAATAAGTCTTGATTACCCTATGAACAAGGGTGTTTACTGTAGCTTAGTGTATGTTGGAACAAGACTCATTTTAACTATCTAATGTCACAGCATCCTACTAAGGGCTCCGTTCGGCATAGATGTAGAAAATCGTATAAATCCCATAACTCTCCCCCATAATTCCCATAGTCTATTAGAACGAGATTGAAGAAAATTCATAATTTTCCATAATTTTCATCATGATAAGTCCAATAAATCTCATAATTTTTCCATAATTTCCATCCATGATAAGTCCAATAAATCTCATAAGAAAAACTAAATCAAATCCAACAGTGTTATGTTAGTCATTATCAAGTAAATTAAGAAAAACTAAATCAAATCCAAAATAAAATATACATGTATACTGAAAGTACTAAGCAAGGTTTCCTACAGAACAACGGGGGACTTATAACTTGAAACCCATAAAGTGTAAGGGTTCATTAGGTTACAAATTCAAAATGGAATATATATCATTGTTCATCCATAAAATTCATCTATAAACATGCTTTCTCACTTTCAATGCAATACGTGTTTCTTTTGTTTTTTCATTTTGTTTTACTATAGGGTATCAAAGTTAATTAAATTTTACTCCAACTACTTTAAGCTACAGGAAATGATTCCAAAACTTTTCATGAATAAGAGGAAATATATGGACTAGATACATTTCTATTTCCGAAGATGCAACCAAATGAGTAGGGCTTAGCAAATTAGGTTCGATTTACCGAACTGAACCCAAAACCGATAATTTAGGTTCGGTCTTAGGTCCTTGTTTTTTAAAAGAAATAGGTTTCGGTTAAAAACCGTAAAACTGACATTTAAATCGAAAACCCAAATTTTAATTTAAACTTGATGCTTAAATGTGATTGTTATTTGTCTAGGATTTAACTCTTTATACTAAAATTGTTATGGATTTAAACTTTACCGTTTTATTGCATTCACGAATTTTACATTATTGGATTTGGATATTTTATTATCGATATTTGTAGTTTTTACTTTTTAGGTCCAAAACCTAAACCGAACCGATCCTAATAGGTTCGGTTTTAGGTTCTAATATTTCAGATTTTTTGGTCTTTGGTCCAAACTGAAACCGAACCTAATTTTATAGGTTCGGTTTTCGGTCCAAGGTTTTGGAAAATCGGTTTTAGTTTCGGTTCGGTTTATTGTTGTTCCGTTCGGTTTTGGACCTATAATCACCCCTATTTATGAGGGTAAACTTGTATGATTTGAAAAAAAAACTAAGATTTTTCTTGTACGGCAAAGTAGACTTGAGTTGCAAACCTAAACCTAATCCGTGGGGGTAAAAACCTGGAGGTTTAGGTTAAACCTAATCCTAAACCTAAACCGTTGGTTTGCTGAACCGGTAAACCGCCGGTTTGTCGGTTCAACACCGGTTTGTTAAAAAAAAGATAATAAATATGTAATATTGTAATGTAATTATAAAAAAAAAAGAAGAAGAAGGAAAGTAGTGTAATGTTAATGTAATGAAAATAAAACATGTAGTATTGTAATGTAATTAAAAAAAGGGCTTGAACCGGTTATCCGGTTGCCTACGTATCCTCTCGGGGTTAAGAGAAATCAAAGCTCACGTAGTTCTCTTACCTTTACTCACCTTTTCGGACTTTCAAGTTGTTTTCGTTACCCCGCTTACCTTTCGACCTCGGACTCGGAAGTAGTGCCACCGTCATCGGTGTTGGAATCCGATTTTGAGTCAGTCCAGGGCATTATGTTGTTTCCGCTTCTCCGCCCATATCCAATTTTGAATACAAACTTGCGCCTCTAACTTTTCAGGCTTCAATTGGGTTCTCTTGTAATTGAGCATGTCCCCTCCTTGGCTAAATGCTTGCTCCCCGACAACCGTTGATGCGGGCACGACTATGAGTTGTTGCACAATTTTCACTAATGTTGGATATTTCGGGGCTAGTTTTTTCCATCAATCCAAAATATCGAAGGAATCACTATCAAGACTAAAACATGTTGTTAGATAATCTTGAAATTCCTCATTTGAGGATGAATGTCTTGGTGTTTTTTTTCTTTTGGCTAAAATTTGTTGTTCTTTTGAAAGAAAAGAAGAAGAAGAAGAAGAAGAAGAAGAAGAAGAAGAAGAAGATAAGGGTGTAGGAGTAGGTGCGGTAGAAGAAGAGCTAGCACTTGTTTCAAATAAAGAAAGAAAATTTTCAATTTTGATACGAACGTCTTGCATAATTTCAGAAACTACGACATCTATACCCAAACATTCATAATAAACAACCAACAAATCGGAAACACCGTCAAGTTTAAGTCTAAGATCAAAAACGAAGGTTACAAGATAAATAATGGGAGTTTCGTAGTAATACTTTAGCCATTTCAGTTTTATGTCATTGATAGCATTTATAAGGATTGGAAAAGTTGTACTGTATTGAAAAGCTTCGGAAACGCTTACGGTTATCTCTAAAAATCTACAAGAAGTTGGGGTTGTAAACATAACTCATGGCATTATTTTATCACTAAAAAAATCTTTAAATCATTACAAATATCAATGCAAGTTTTCCAAACATCTTCATTATCAAGAATTTATCAATAAATGTTTTGTGCGGAAAACATACGTAAAAGATCTTTGTAACGAACGGCTTGACCAAGTAATATGTAAGTAGAGTTCCATCGACTTCCAATGTCTTTTGAAAATGAAATTGGATGAACATTACTAGTTAAACATAATGTTCTCCATTTTTTTCTCAATTCGAAGTGATGTCAAATATGATCAATAAGTTTACGGCGGTTGTGTTAAAATATGACATGCACATCTTTGATGAGTAAAAGGAGTTCGTATATATTGTCTCGTATCCTCGACCAAATGGTTTACGGCGGCGGTGTTAGTGGACGCATTAACAAAAGAATATGAAAAACTCGACCTTGCAAATTAAATTCTCGTAAAATTGTTTTTATCAAGTTTGCAATGTTTGTTGCATCATGTCTTTGGTTGAAATTGAGAAATGCAATAACATATTTATGCAAAAACATATCGTTATCAATTAAATGTAAAGTAATGCCTGTGTAAAAATATTTTTGCAATTGTGTACTCCAGATATCACTACAAATAGATACTTGATGCAAAAAAGGTAACAACATCGAAATAATTATTTCTTTCTTTTGTATGTAAGATTTGGAAACTAATTTGGAAACGGTTTTGCGAGAAGTTGGTCTAAAAGAAGGTTGAAGATATTTAGGGTTATATGCTTGAACTTCTTCGTATTCGCAATAAGTTTATGGAAATGCATGAGAACATATAACATAGGTTAATCCTAAACTTTCTTCACTATGATCGTACACAAATTTAGGAGATTGAGAGGAAGAAGATGCAAACTTGTAGGGCAATTGTGATTGTACCTGTGATATCCCTAGCTTCTCGGGATGGATATTTTGCATGTGTGTTGCAAAGTCCCGTAGCCGCCCTTTGTCTTCCACTTGTACAACTTTGGACAATAATTGCAAGAACTTGACAATAATCGTTCACTTGCACCTCCTTCTTGTAATACTTCCTAAAAATCTCGGATGTAAGCATTTTCGGTGGGGGTAGTTGTCGTTGTGGTGGTATTTGGGTATTTTCGCGAGTGTCGAGCATTTGAGTTTCACTTTCTTGGGTGCTATGGAAGAATTGAGAAGAAATGTTATCACTCGGGTATGCCATTACGAGAGTCAAAATTTTCGAGAAAGACGATAGATAAATTGGAGAGATGAATTAGAGACTTGAGAGGTGGTGTGGGATAAAATGGAAGAGGGGTTAGGTATTTATAGGAAAGGGTAGGGGTATTTTTTAATATTTCTTATATTAAAAAATAAATTTTCTTATATTCAAATGTTTTGCGTACTTGGGATTATGACCATGATTGTGAGGAAGATTAGTTGGATGTTTGGGTTAAGATGTTGTAAAATTCTGATTTGCAAAGCAATGATTGGTTAAAAAGGTTGTTCAATATCAAAGAAAAATGAACATTGATCTATGGAAGGGATACTTGTGATTATGACCATGATTATGAGGAAGATTTAAATAAAATTTCAAATGTTTTGAGTGGTGTTGTTGGGAGCTTTAAATAAATTTTCAAATGTTTTGCGTACTTGTGATTATGACCATGATTATGAGGAAGATTTGTTGGATGTTTGAGTTAAGGTGTTGCAAAAGTCTGATTTGCAAAGCAATGATTGGTTAAAGAGGTTGTTCAATATCAAAGAAAAATGGACATAGGTCGATGGAAAGGATACTTTCTATGCTAACATGATCAGTACACAACGGAGTAAGAACACGAATAAGGTCGTCAAGCACTATCTAAGTTACAAACATGAATTGTGACACTTTTTCAAACACTTCAAGCGATTACATGATGATCGCCGATATGATGAGATGGTAGCAATTTTCAACACCGACCAAGTAGCATTGGTATTTTAGTGTAAATTTTGAAGCATGTTGCAAGTGTTTATAGACTCAGGTGTTTTCATGATTTCAAGCCGAGTTGGGTGATCTTATGATTGTCACATTGAGACTTTGTCTTCTTGTGATGAGGTGGTAAATATGTCTCATATATGGCCAAACCAACCATGAAGAACTATAGTTACATTGTCTCCTATAATTCTACAAAAGATATTATGTATTGCAGTTGTAGAATATTCTAGTTTGTTGGGATATTATGTTTTTACATATTAAAGATACTTTCTCCCAAAGGCATTGTGAAAGCTCTAAAAAAGTACATTTTGAAAAGACGTCAAAAAGGATAACTATAAGTTTAATTTATGTAGACCTTTAGTGATGGGAAAGCATTACAGGGAAATTTATCGTTATCCAACTCGTTTGTCCAAAAGATCTAGAGAATCTGAAGAAGTTTACATAATTGTGAAAGAAATTCGGGTAAATTTACTAAAACAAGTTGATTTAAATGCTAGGGAGAAATCTATGGAATCTATCCCCGATAGTCATGTGAAGAGAGAATCCAAATCTAAGTGAAACGTGTTTATGCGTCAAAATGACAAATTGAAGACAATAAGAGGTATAAGTTAAAGCCAAAGTTTGGAAATCGATCAAGTAAAAGGATTATAAGTGCTCTTAAAAGGCAATACGGGGAAAAAGAGAAAAGAAGAAGAAAGTATCCGCAATTAGTGTGCAAAATCTTATGTATAATCATGTGGAGCATGATATGCTTGATCTCCATCTTGCACACCGGACACATGTATAATTCCCCCACTCAAACACTAATATATTTTGTTTTTGAGCATTTTCTGTTTTTAGTACATCTATTTTATTTTATCCTCGTCTTGTTGTCATATTCTACGTTTCAACATCCTATGAGGGTAAAAGATGATTAGTCCCAATATGTGTGTTGAGCATATCTATTGTAATAATTTTAATATTTTCTTTTCTTTTATTAATACATTTTCTGGATGCTAGTACTTCAGTCTCTTTGATGTCATATTTGTGAGCGTTTACTGCAATCATTATCTATTTTTGATCATTTTGTTTGTTGTCATATTCGACGGATGTAGAAGTTAGATAGGTTTTAAACATTTGATATAGGGACCACAATTGATCATCCGAGATCGTTGGACCTAGTGTTTGGCGGTCGGATGGATCAAGAGAAAGAGGCATGGAGGATGATAAGTTTGCAACAACGTTTGAATGCCTCTTGGCAAGACCTATGCCAGAGATAGGTGGTAATCTTGGTAGTCAAATCAGAATACCAGATCCATGACCGACTATAGGTGTGCATGATACGGGATTGTTGACACTCCCTCCGTTGTTCCACCACCTAAGGAGACCAATAACTTTAAAGCAATGAGAGATATCACAAACTATCTTATTGTAGTGAGAGAGTGTTACAAATTATTTGGATCAAGAGAAACGAGAGCCTCACTGAGAGGCTAAATCAAACAAATAATGTGAAACTGATTTATCTTTAGAAAAAAGCTTCACATATTCTTTTTGCACCATAATAGAAGAGATTTGAGAAACTTCTTGTGCGATGATAGTCGAATAAAGTGTAGAATAGAGATTATCATCGAGTCCCACGAGGATATTTATGACTTTTCATTCTATTCCATTGCTCTTCATGTGATTGTATGAGTATATTTATGACTTTCTATGAGTATGTCATTTCTGTTCTTTAATTTATTTTCCAGTTTTATGCCTCGAGTATGAGCTTCTACTCTGTGTTGAGTTGAATTTGAGTATGTTTGGGTCGAATATGAGTTTTTTTGCTTTGTCTTGGATTGAGTAATCAACATCAACAATTACTTCTTTGTGATGAAGCAAACATTGTGTTGAATTGAATATGTTTGAACTAAAGTTTTTATTTCATTCTCTTCTTGAGCTTATTTTCCAGTTTTCGTTCTTTTTGTTCATTTATGTGATGGTAAATTCAGTAATCAATAGTTAATTTGTTTCATTGTTTGAACTTTCTATGTCAATTATCACTAATCATTGAATGACATAATGATTATTTAATTAACTGATTAATCTGTTTCAGTTTTACTTTGTTGATACTTAATAGTTATGGGTTGATACTTGATAGTTGATAACTTGATTCTCAAATTCTAGTGTAGAACGACACCAAAACAAATTTACGACGGATTCATTATTTAAGCATTCAACGAACTTAATTATATATAGGAATTGGTTCGGGCGATAATCAATATTACGGAGTGGCATGAGAACTTATCTCAGACGTCCGTTGAAAATAAAACAACGGTTAAGATCGAAAATTAATATACTACATCTCATAAATATTTTCACATAAATAATATTTCCTTAATTGAACTATACTTACCGAATGTGAATCACATAATATATCCATCTTTACCTAATTTAGGAGAATCATAATCCACAAACTTTAATGAATAAACCCGGTCCGGAAACAATTAGCTTTTAGTTGATGTTATAGTGTTCGTGTTATAGTTTTTTTTTTTTTTTGGTTATGGTAAATTCGGAGGCCACCCGGTTCGATCGGCTTAGCCGCTCTACGTCCGGATCGGGTAGAAAGTCGTGGCCCATTGCTGGGGATACCCTCCAAATATCAATTTTTTCATACATGCCACCAGGAGGATTCGAACTCGAATCTCCAAGCTAAACACTTAAGGAGCCTAGCACCACATCCCACTAGACCAACTGAGTATTGGTGTGTTCGTGTTATAGTAATCATACTTCGTGCACGAGTGATTCATGTACACATGAACACGATGTTCATTAAATAAATACTACACATGTACGAGTAATTCATGAAATAGACACACAATATTTACAATAAAAACATTAAGCACCCAATATATAATCCTATGAACACGATTATGAAATAAACACTACAAATGAACATGATGTTCATTAAGAACACGAGAATACTTAAGATGATGATAAATATTAAACATGACACGAGAATGTCAAATATTGAGACGAGGAGAAGTATGATTGTGTTCATTATGAACACATGTTAGATTACCTAGGTATCTCCGGACCCTAGCTAGAATTTTGCCCGTTTATCCGTGTTAGACTCGGGTTGGGTCCGGATTCCGTGATTCCCTTATTTTATTAACATGGATATCCACTATTTTTTATTTGTGTATCAAAAATCGATAAGCACTATTGTTATGTGCACATCCGATACATAATACAATATATATAAATAGTTTTTGGTCCCATAGTGACCCTTTTCGGAGGTGGTACTTCCACTTTTTCCAAACACCCCCCACTTTGAGGTATTTGTACGATGGTACTCTACCATGCCAAATTTCATATGCCGTTTTGCATGTTAACTTGTGAGGTTTTTTTTGTTTAGGGTGTAATTGGTGTTAAGCAAAGTTTTCTCCACATGAACTAGGCAAACCCATATTTCTACAACATTGTGTTTAACATTTCCTTTAGAGTTCGGTCCATTTTATTATGAAGAGTAATGAGGAGTCGTTTGATGTATTGTACCATGTTCTCTACAGAACACACTAAAGAGTTCATCATATTCTCCTCATTTATCAGTTCGGATAACTTTTTTATATCCTTTTTCCAAGTTGATTTTCAACTTCCAACTTGTACTACTTAAACTTTTTCAAATTTCATCCTTGCTTCTTAGCAAGTTTACATAGAAGTATGTCTTGCAATTATCTATGAAGATTACAAAATAATTTTTACTGGCTCGCGTTTACACAAACTTCAAATCACACAAATCAATGTGGATTAAGGTGAGAGGTTCGGTTGTACGTTCCACTAGTGGAGAAGGCATTTTTGTGAGTTTTGTTGTACGTAGACTTCACATTTGTCCTTATTTCGTTTGCACTTAGATATTAGGTTCAAATTCATAAGTCGTTGAATCGACTTGTAATTTACATGCCCAAACCATTCATGTCAAACATTAAAAGACACAACAATATAAACTGAAGTAACATTCTTATTCAGTTCAATATTATTCGATTGACCTCTCGGGGAGACAATCATTACATTCATTTTGAACTTACCGTCATTCAAGTAGCCCTTGCTTACATATGTCCCATATTTGGACAACACGAGTTTATCAAAAACTATTTTTACAATGAAACATTTCTTACAAAGTATGGAACCAAAATTGAGGTTCTTCCTAATGTTGGGTACATGCAGAACATCTCAAAGAGTCAAAGTCTTCTCCGATGTCATCTTCAGACAAACCCGTTATAGCCTTCAACGTTCATATGTGTTCTTCTGATAGTGGTAGAACAATCCTCTATCAACGTAGATTTGTTTGGTAGCACATGTATCGTACCACCGTTACATAGGATTGTCTCTTGCCATGTTCACTTCCGATATCACGACACAAAAGTCATTTTGTGTAGGGTCACTTACATGGACATTGACTTGAATCTTTGTCTTGCAGAGATCAGACTTGCTACAACACGCTTCAGTCTTGTGCCCCACTTTTCCACGTTGTGACACTTTCCGCTGAACTTCGTAGTAGGTTTCTTCTTCGAGTCTTGAAGTTAAAACTTGTGTTTCTTCCCTTTACCATGCTCAGCCATGTTAGCCTTTTCAGCTCATTGACTATTACCAGTCACTAGCTTCCCATTGGTTGATTCCACCCTTAGCCTTTCCATTAAGTCCTCAACTTTCATAGTCTTCCTCTTGTTTTTTAGATAGTTCTTGAAATCATTCCATGAGGGTGGAAGTTTTTCAATGATAGACGCTACCTGAATGTCTCACAAACTTTCATCCCCTCAGCTAGGATCACATGCATCAGTAACTGACATGTCTCAATTTGTTCTATGATAGGTTTAGAATCTACCATTTGAAGTCGTATAACTTTGCCACAACAAACTTTTTTGAACCCTCATCATCTATATTTTCCTTGTGTTCCAGAGTAGACTAGAGTCCCTTGTATGTTATGATCTCGTAGTATATTCTATATAACGGATCACTCAAACAGTTCAGGATCCATCCCTTACACATAAAGTCAACATGGGCCCACGTGTCACACGTGACTTGCATACAGGGACATGTACGTTTTGTCAAGGGGAGATGTGGTGGATCTTCTCTTAAGTACTTGGCAACTCTGAATGTCGTCAAGAACTTTTTTGTTGTCAGACTTTGAAGTTTGTACCCTCAAAAAAATTCGGCAACAATGTAGCATGCATTGATCCATAAGGGTTTTGATCGATTCTAAATCCCAAGATACAACAACTCTTTGTTTCAAACTGTGTAACCATCTTTGGAAGCCTATGAGAACCTTCTATAAAGTACTATTGGACTTAGAATTTCGGATGAGGAAGGAGAGAGCAAGAGAGCAAGAGAGCAAGAGATTACTACTTGTGTTTGTGTGTTCTGAAATGATAAGATCAAATCTCGTGGATTGGATCAAATGATAAGATCAAATCTCGTGGATTGGATCAAATGAATCTTGTCCACATATTCTCGTAGGAATTTGTAAAACCAAATCTCGGATGATAAGATCAAATCTCGTGGATTGGATCAAATGAATCGTTGGTTGGACCAGCTGATTGGGTTTTGCGTCCATTGAGCCTGCGTTTGACTAAAAGTCAAACTAGATGATCTTGGGCCTGCGATTGACTTTTGGTCAAACCAAGTGAGGAAAGAATTTGGTCCGCTCAAAAACAAGATGACAGGTGAAAATGAGTGACATAAGCGAGTCACTCTTTCTTTAATTCTAAAATCGCCCCTATTACGAAGGGTTTTGATCGATTCAGAATCCTATGATACAATTGCCCTTTGCTTCAGACCGCGTAACTAGTTTAGGAAGCCTACAAGAATATTTTGTGGAGTACTCTCAAACTCAGAATTTCGGACGAGGGAGAAGAGGAAAGAGAACAAGACATTACTACTTGTGTTGGTGTATTTTGGAATCAAGTATCAGGCCTCTATAAATGAGTTCGGAGGGGCTTGTTGGACTGAGAGAATCAATCTCGTCCACACATTCTCGTAGGAATTAGTATAACCAAATCTTGGAAGATAAGATCAAATCTCGCGGATTGGATAAGATGAATCATGGGTTGGACCAGCCGATTGGGTCTTGCATCCACTGGGTTTGTGTTTAATTAAAAACCAAACCAGGTGATCTTGGGCCTGCAATTGACTTTTGGACCACGAAGCTAATCCTCCCGTTTTCCGGCATTGATTTTGGTTGGAGCCCACCGGAAAATCCTTCCAACGCAAGTTCCAAGAATTGATTCCAACAATTAAACATTTACAAGAAACACCGAATTCAACTTTATCACTTCAGTTGTCAATCGGTTTTAAGAAGGAAAAAATAAAATTTGTAAACCGAACCTACAAGATATTTTGCATTTGGACCAACTTCGGTTTCAACCGAAACTTGATGACACTCCGTATCAAAGATCATACCATCAACTCCCCAGATTAAGAGAGCGTGCTCGTCATACTTAAGGAACTTGTATTACTCAATATTAAAGATCATACCATCACAACCTTCTTCTCATGCTTCCTCACCAACCGTGCAAAATTCATGTAGCCTAAACACTTCAAATTTGTTGAGATATAACAAACATCAACGGTTAATGCATCAAAGGAAACCAACTTTACCTAGTAATACCAACATCTAACATGAAAAAAATAATTATGAATTAACAATTAAAGATGTAAAGGATTTTGGTTTTCGGCTTCGGTTTTCGGTTTTAAGTCAAATGATATTGTAGTCTCTTACAAGTTTTACGATTAATAATATAAAACAAATAAGAATCAATGTTAACTCATTTAATTATTTCTAGAATTAAACCAAGGAGTTGTAATCTCCAAAAATGAGTAGACAAACGCATTTCATGCAATTAGATTCGTTTGCATGAAAACCGATTACATATAGTCATATAGAGTTGTAAGTTGAGTTGGATTGTGTTTGAATCACTCAAGCATTGAGTTTTTCCTTCTAAGTACTTTTGTCCGTAATACAGGGTCCTAAATACCTTATTGGGATAAGAATCATAAGATTAACATGTCACGAAGACTACATGATTGTCTTATGTTTGTAAAGGATATCATAGGGTTTTGTCAACACAAAATCCAATATGGATGTCTATCCTTCGTCAATACATAAAAACTACATTGATCACCGTGTTTTGCAACAAACTACAAGAAGGCATATCCAATAATGTCAATGAAATGGAACTAGAAGTTTATCGTTACAAAAATATAATGATCTTCCAAGTGCAAATGACTCTCAAAGCCATAATTTTTTTAGGCATTTTCAACTCTATATGGTTAGCTAGATTAGCTTAGAGCTAGAAGGTTTGGCTTGACCCAGACACTTCCAATGAGTCTTGTTAACTTCACATAACTAGGTTAAGCTCCAAAGTCTATGAATACTATATGTCTTAACTCAAACATGTGTTGCCCTTGTAAAATCTTGTGCATAAATGGTCATGTTGTTGACAAGGATTGACATGTCATGAGAAGGTGAACACCCTCTTCCTTCCACGTGCCAAGACTAGTTCCCTTTGCCAAGTTCCATAAGGACCATAACACAAGATCTCCATAACAGAAAGAGAGGAATGAGTTTGGTACCTTTGCCAATTTCCATAACACAAGATCTCCATGTGGAGCTTTCAATACCTGAGGGATTCAAGCATACAAGCATTTGCAATATAACTTTCTATATACAGTGAAAGATTAGATAAATACAGAATTTTAATTTCAAAACAAAGAAAAGAATTTTTCAACATAGCTACTGAAGTGGAACAGGACAATGATAGGCCAAAAGCACAAGCAAAGTGATCTGTTTGATCTGCTCCCAAATAACTTATCCAAAAGAAATAAAATGAGAACTAACAACCCATGGTTTCAAAAGAAGATACCGTGAACTGGAAGTCACCCAATGATCATGTTAAAATTAGTTAAGATTCTCCACAGCAGAAAGACCAAACAGTACCTGTTGATATTGAAATGGAAGTCACCCACCCAATGATCATGTTCAAAATATCACTTGACAGTAACCATAGTCAACTGAAACATCATAGACAGAACATACCGTCTTCTTCGCTGCAATCTTGCAGCACAGACACCCTTCAGAACATTACGGTCTGACTTTGCATTTCGAGGTTTCATCAAATACAATTGCAGCCCAATATAATTGAAAGAAATGAAACAGAAAAGAATTTGTGATTCGTAACAGTCACCCACCCAATGATAATGTTTAAAATATCACCTAACAGTAACCATAGTCAACTGAAACATCATAGACAGAACATACCATCTTCTTCCACTGCAATCTTGCAGCACAGGCACCCTTCAGAACATTGCTGTCTGACTGTGCATTGCAAGGTTCATCATTTACAAATGCAGCCCAATATAATTGAAAGAAATGACACAGAAGAGAATTTGTGATCCGTTACACTGTGATGGAAATGAATGCATGCATACTTTAAATAAAATGATCCAAAACTGAGGGTAGGCAAGACTAAAAATGGACTTCTGAATTTTGACTTGTTAGACAGAATTGGCGTGTTGCTTTGAAATTTACAAAAGCAAACTGCCCTCTGCTAAATTGTTAAGCAATTTAAGAGCTTCAGGGACAAATGGAAGCAACAATTAGAGCAGCTTTACAGAAATTACACTACAACGCTGTATCAATTCAACAGCTTTTGTCGTGTAAACTTGTATGGCATCCTTCACATCTTCCATTTTTATAGTTTGTTGCTGAATATACATCTTCAATTATTTCTTATACAAAATATGGTGTTTGCGTAAATCATGAACCCTAAACTCACCTTCTGGTCCCATACAACAATGCTCATCCTACAATTTTGTGTTTCAATTCTCTGCTACCACTTCAACTCACAAAAAAATAGTCTGCAACAGCCAACATGGAACTTGTTTACAATATTCTCAGCTTTCTTCACTGTTGATCTAGCTAAATGAACAAGAAATAATTTAAACAGTAACTATTTTCAAAAAAAAGGATTTTACATAATTATAAAAAACTGATACAGTTGCAAAATTCCTTCCAAATACATGTTGGGTTCATGATGGTACATACAAATATGCTTACAAGTTACAACAGGAAAATATTTTCTCCTACGCGTTTTACACTAGCCCCTTGCAAGCTTTAGTCTTTTTGAATCTGAGCTTGGGAACAAAATGTAATTACCAGCGTTTTGTGATGGAAGGGGTGATGTAGAATCTGATTCGCTTGTTTGAAAGACCACGGCGTACACAAGGAGCCAAAATCTGCACGCAAATGTACTCAGATGTTTATGAATAGTTAGTTGTAGAGTGAAGAAACAAATTAAAATGTCATGTTTGAAAAAAAAAAAGTGTAGAAGGAGAAAGATCCTTCTGCACCTAAGGTGTCGAGATTCACCAAAATGCTGATTCCAACTTCTAAGGACCCAAATTCTAAGGAGAAGGTGACTAGGCAAATGCCAGACAAAGAAGATGCAAAAAGTTATTGTTTATTTGTTTGTTCCCTTAAATAGAATAGACGGAAGAACTCACCAAGCTAAAATGCTCAAAGGTCCAACTGGTCATAGCATTGCAGGAGGCGGAGGAGCTTCTCTATGATGAAATAACTTCACTAAAGCTCTGCGCTCACAATCCTGTGATTGTAAAGCTGATTTAGTTCAAACTTCATCCATTTTGATACAAAATTTGCAAGTTCATTTTTTGAAGCAGGAAGACAGATAGACACCATCACATTGCCAAAGTGGCATAATTTTAAATTAACAGAGACTAAGGAGGATGAGCCAAAAACAGTTCGAGATGAAAATGTCATATTGTTAAGTACCCATTAGATTTTACACAGAAACAACATATTCCAGAGTATAGCATATTTTTCCTGTTATTCTTTACCCAAGGAATTATAAGCCGTGACAAGGTAAGAGTCATTTTTTTGGTCTACACAAATTAAGATCCATTTAAGAGTCATTTGCATTACAAGTGTTGCAGAATGCCAAAAAACCCAAGTGTTAGGCATGAAAAGCAATATATTGTAACACCGTCACGGGTCCAAAGAGTTCAAAAGACATGTGAGAAAAATATTGGTTTGCCTAAATAGAACTTTGTCCAAATAAAGCAGAATAGTAGACATCGGTATAAAAAAAGAATCACCAAATGCCCTTAGTTAATGATCACCTTGAACAAGTTGAGGTAAAAAGGTTTATCTGGATTCATTCTCCTCAATTTCAGGTATGTATAAGCAAAGCTCAGCTGATCCCGTGATGTGAAACGGTCAACTTCATTAAACCAGAGGCATGAAAATAGATTTGACATTGGTGTGTGGGCTCGGATTATAAAGGAACCTTCAGGAACATCTGTAAGATAAACAGAATATAAAGAATTGAGATTGAGTGAATAAAATATATGAAATTGTCAATAAAAAGTGTAAGAACTAAAAGTGTGGCACACACAGCTTGGAAGAAGAGAATTGGGATCTGAAGCATCAAACTTTCTAAGACCATCAGACTGGTAAAATGAAAACTGCTCATCAATGGCAGTGTGGTTGTACTTGTTAAGACGCTTATTCTGGAGTACCTCCTCCCAAACACAATGGCGATCATAATGATTTGATATTGCATATTCTGACCCGGTTCTCCACAAGAAGTATTCTAGTATCAACAATGGGTCAGAATTCAGCCGCATCTTGCTATCGAGCCAAATAGAATACCTTGAAAAGAAAAGGTAAAAGTATTACATTGTATAGAATAAAAAAAAATAACAAAAGATGCAAAAACCAGCAAGGCAATACATGATCACTGAGTTAGTTACCTAGAAGCAGGAAACAGGCGGTGGGCTAGGAGCTTTGGCACCTTCCCTGTTTTCCGCATGTCATTGTATGGGAAGCTCTTCACAACAACTATCCTCCATAAACCTATATATCCCTGACTGTCAGGAACATGTCCTTCCGATGAAACTTTTGACAAAGTTTGTTCATCTAGGAACATAACAAAACAAACCCTTTTCTTGGAATAATCACTGATCTGCAACAAGAAAATCAGTTGTCATATAGTTGACTATATTTATCCACTATTTAGAAAGCTCTAATGTATTTTAAGTATCTTCAAATTCACCGGTCAGTATCCCAAAATAAAGAAAGAAAAAGAAAGAAACTTGCTCAAGCATCAAACTAAACATATTTTGAAATTAAAATTGCAAAGTGCTACAGGACCAGTCAACAAAATGAGATAATGGCCTAATGGAGGCACCGCAGCAATATGCTCAGAACACATTCTCATTGTCTTGACAGTAAATTTATTTATAACCAACCAACCACATGCAAGTAAACAACAGTAAAGGTGACCGAAGTTAGAAATATGCATAATCAAGCATGTGAGAATAGCAAATGAATTCGAACCAATACAAACCTATCTTCAATGTCAATCCACCTACCAGTTTGCTTGTCGGCCTTCTTAAGAAGTCAGAGCTCCCAAAAATGCAGGATGAAACTGCTATAAAGCATGACTTCATGAATGATTTGTCTTTCTCATCCAAGTCGAATCCTGTGCTTTCACTTCCTTCTTTCCCTTGAACAAAACCACAATGAAGAGTTTGATTTTTTGCTAAAAAAGATGCTTCCCTTTCTTCAAGTGTCTGGTGTCCACCAAATCTGGGTAGATATGAACTCCCCGTCAAAGGTTTTTCCTCAGTGCCAATATAGTTCAGCGAAAACTTTGTGAAATTCAAATAATCTTGTGGTTCTAAGATATACTCAACGGATTTGGCAAATGTTAAGTCACATGGACGATCTACAATAATGAGAAAAGAAATAGTGAGATCATCTTATGACTCAACTATGTATTGCATTTTTTCCAGGGGTTCTTTTGTCTAAGTGAGTGATAAGATGATCTCACTTAGACAAAAGAACCCTGGAAAAAAATTCAATACATAGTTGAGTCAATCCAGTAAAATAACAACTAAAAATTGGTACATCTTAGAATATTAGTTCTCACGCTTAGGAGCCTTTTTCCTCTCAAAGGGTTTATCCTTCACTTCTGTCATATATGATATGGAACTGTTCTCACGTTTAGGAGCCTTTTTCCTCTCAAAGGGTTTATCCTTCACTCCTGTCAGATATGATTTGCCACTGTTCTCGTCGCCTACAAAATAATTTTATACGTATCCTCAACAAACTCCGCAAATGAAACCTCATGTGAATGATCTAGATAATGGTAAATCGTCAATGAGATGAACTTATAGCGTACATAAATAATAAGAGCTAACTCAAGAAACTGCATCACAAAATCAAATTGTACTTGTAAGTGGTAATTGAAAATAGTATATGAAAAGAATGTAAATTATCAGTCCTCACCTTTTGGAGCCTTCCTCTTCCCAAAATTATCTATTTTAAAAGGTTTAATTTTCACTTCTATCAAAGATGATATAGCACCTTCCTTCTCACCTGCAACAAACCTTATACATGAGAGAAAAATATATGAAAACATGCACAATGAACCTAGTAATTTCAAATATGCCGCATATCCCAATTGTATCATAAACAACAAGAGAGTCAAAAGTTTAGCAGTACATTCAATTTGGAAGAAAAAAGTGACAAGCCATACTTCATAGTAATTGAAGTGATTATCAATATATTTAGTACATAGTAAGAACGTATGTAAGATGTATACTTAAAATACAGGTCACGAGAGAACTATCCTCACCTTGAACAAGCATATTGATGCCTAAAACTAACATGCATATCGAACATGTTGCAGCTAGGATCAATAATCCAATTAAAACCTTATGCCGACTGATACGGCCAAGCCTTCTCCCGCGCCGTCCAGCACGAAGGCTGAACTCAGTCTGGTCAAGAAGCTTAGGAGATGGTACATTTATATCTCCTCTTTGGTAAACACTAGCCATGTTGCCTACAGCTATAAGAACCCATTACAACAATATTTATAAAAACCAGGCACGAACCACCTCATCCCTGTAAACAAATTTCAACAGCATAAGCCACGACCCCAGCGGGAACAAGCAATCCCCAACACATATTCCTCTCATTCAGAGTCTTATTCTCAGAACCATTCAAATGAGAAGAAAATTAATTAAAATCCCATCCATTTCCTTTCTTTTGCACAGATTTTGATAATGCTGGATACACGTATTACTGTTACGAATCAAGGAGTCAAATCCGAATTTGGGAAGCAAAACAGAAGCCTTACGAAGAATAATACAAATAGTGGAACAAAGCAACAGCGAAAGTACATTCATGAAGGAAAATTGGAAAAGGATTTGATCAGGCTAGCAGAGAAGTTCAAGCAAAATTAGGAAGGGAAAATGAACAAAAATAATAATAATAATAATAGTTGAGGAAGAGAAAAATAAGACAAGTGGCACCTCGTCAGAGATCAGGGTATGAAAATGGTGATATGGGAGCGGGAAATTCTGGCCGATGGAAGTACGAGAATGGAGCCTGAGACTGATCCGGCGAAGCGTTTTGTTTCCCGTCGGTGGGAGATGTAGATCTTGGGTTCCGGAAGTTGGGCCGGGCCTTTTGTATTTGAACCAGAACCTATAATTAAGCCCGTTTGAAGATGGGCATGGCCCATAGTTCGCTTTTGTGATTGCTTATAGTATTGGAGATTAGATGGCGTAAATAAAACAATGGAAGAGTCGGGTAGACATGGGTCGCAAACGGTTTAGGTTTGCGAACCGTCAAACCCAAACATAGTGAACTAAAATCGACGGTTTAGGTTTAATCTAAACCGCCGGTTTAGCGACAGTTTATAATTAAAAATTAAAAAATAAAGTTTAAAACCGGCTATGAAGTAAAACTGACGGTTTGCGCCGGTTTGAATGCTTTTTTTTAAAAAAATTAAATAAGAGCCTAAACCGTCGATTTGGCTCGCCGGTTTGGATTGGTTCAAACCGTCGGTTTAGGTTTTTTATTTTGTCAAACCTAAACCATAAACCGGCCGGAACCTAAACCGACGGTTGTGACCGGTTCGGCGGTTTGGTTCAAACTGAGCCCAACACTAGTCGGGGGGACGTGAAGAAATAAAAATGGTCTCACATAAATTACAAATACATGTAAAGTATATACATAAGAACTATTCTAACTATTTTCTTAGTGAACTATTCTAACTATTTTCAAGTAAATTTAGCTGGTTTTATATGGAACTCTATTAAACTTATCAGTTAATTCGAATTGTACAACACAGAGAGAATGAAATTTATATGCTTTTTGGCTATGTTGGTGATAATTTACATTTTTTTTAATATTTTGTAAGTCTTTCTTTCTCTTTTACAAGTTGACTACATAGCCAATTAATGTGCTACACGAGTGAATGAGTTCTCCCGTTTAGACCACTTTCATAATAGTTAGGATTTTGCAAGTGAAGTGAATAAGTTTTGGAGACTAGTGTTCGAGATTACAAACTGAGAAGTCTTATTGAGATATTAGAATTGAGGAATCTTATGAGATGGTAGGAACGAGGAATGTATAATTTGTCAAACCTATTAATAAATTAGTGTGAAGAATTGAAGTCCTTGTTAGTGGAGATACTAGCGGACAAGAGGTTTTAATCTCGATTGATTAGTTGCTCGGTTAGGGTTTTCACTTTTTTTTTTTTTTTTGAAATTGAAAAGCGGTTAGATTAGTCTACCTCCTAGAGGTAGTCCAACCTAAAGCATCCTTGCGGATGAGAACACGAAGTTCGGAATTTTCAGAAAAATTGGTGTTGGGGGTGGAGATTCTCAGATGGGTTAATCGGTCAGCAACACAGTTTATCTCTCTGAAAATATGTATAATACGGACCTCGTCAAAAAAGCGAAGATCCAGTCTAGAGTCAGATATAATCATCCCGACCTCCCACAGACAATTCCACAAACCTTGGAGTGCCTTGATTACACAAAGGTTATCACCTTCGATTTCGATCTTTTTAATTTGTAGTTTGATTGCCTCCTGTAACCTTGTTTTGAGGCAAATGCTTCGGCTTTTATGACCGAATTGAAATTGTTTTTCTTAGCGTCGAGGCTAACAATATCACCATTATGGTTCCGGATAACATATCCAACAGATGTGATTCCCGAATCGAGTTTTGATCCATCAAAGTTAAGTTTAAAGAAGCCGGGTTTTGGTTTATCCTATTTAAAATTGTGTTTTTTCCGTTTGTTTGAGATATAATTTTTAGGTTTTTGTTTTATGTTGTAATCGTCCTCATCAGTTATGTTAGTTTTCCAATTCTGTATTTGGTTTTCGATGAAAGTAATTACCTTATTATCAGCGCCCATAAGTTCATTATTAAAGATAATTTTGTTCCTGAAGAATCATACACTCCACCATACAGTTGCGAAACACGCAAATTTGTTTGTTCCTATTTTGTTTTTAATTTCTTGCATAATTACATGAACTTTTTTTTTATTTTGGAGGTTAATTTTGTTAAGTTCGGTTAAGATTGTTCTTTCAATTTTGACGATAATTTGTTTAGTGTGAGGACATTCCAAGAGCAGGTGGAACAAGTCCTCCAGATAATGGTTGCAAAGTTCACAATGCCTCGTGACGGCGATCTTTCTTTCATCAAGTTTTGCTTTTGTCAGAAGTCCATTAATTGAAATTTTCCAAATAAAGTTTTTAATTTTCGGTTGGGTATCCAGTTTCCAAATCCATTCACAAAAATGGTTTGGTTGGATATTTGATTCCTCCTCAATCATATCGGAAGCTGATTTTGTAGAAAACCATCCATTTTTACTGCATCTCCAATATAGCTTATCCTGGATATCGTTTTTGGGAATGATTGTTTCCTTTATCTTTCTCCTAATATCCGGGTTTATGAAATTTTGAAGTTCATTCTCAATTTTGTTGTTATCCCACTCTCTTGAGTTATTTATGAAGTGACTAACTTTAATACTTGTATCTATTTGGTTGGTATTTTGGACCATTTTTATTAGTGGTATCGTTGTTACCCAACTATCGTGCCAAAAGTTTATGGTTTTCCCATTTCCGATCTGTTAGATGATACCTCTTTTGAACTCGGTTTTAAGTTTCATGAGATTGTTCCATTGCCACGAAGCTCCACCTTTCAATTAATAATGGAGAATGTTCTTATTTTTTAAATATTTTTCGTTGATTAATTTAACCCATATATTGTTTGGATCTACTAGAATTTTCCACAAGAGTTTCATTTGTAGCGCTTTGTTTGTGATTGCAGGTTTTCTTAATCCAAGGCCGCCATTCTTTTTAAATTTACAAATTGTGTCCCAACTAATGATAGGTTTGTGTTGGTCTTCTTTATTCCAAAAGAATTTTTTGTAAGTTTTATCAAGCTCCTCCAAGTGATGACTTGGGAGCATGAAACTTTGCATGGTGAATGTTGGTTTAGTTACCAGGTTGTGTTTTATGAGCGTGTTTCTACCTTCTTGTGAAAGAGAGTTTGCTTTCCATTTTAGGAGTTGTTTTTTAGCTTTAAGGTTAGTTTCACCAAAAGTTACATCATTAGTAATCGTACTTGAATTATATATCTCACTGCCATGGGACTTAGATTAGTTACAAGTACTAACGATTTACGATCTAAAATTTGGTATCAGAGTTAGTTGCTCTAGATTGTGTTAAGATACTTGCGAGGCAAAATAAGCTCTTTAAGCAACATCATATCGGAAGGCTCCTTCTTAAAACCTCCTATGCTCAAAATAGGAGAGTTGGACATATGGGTTCCTCAAATGGAAAAACACGTCAAATCTTTCTATGATCAATGTTGGTGTTTCATTATAATAAGCGATATTGACTTATTAGACGAAGTTGAAAAACTCAAATAAATCAAGGACTTGGATAAGGAAGACTTCAAGATTGTTGGAAAGAACGCTAAGACAAATAAGCTTCTCGCGGCGCTCTTAGTATTGGAGATCAAAGAAAGGTCAAGGTATACAACACCGCAAAAGAAAACGGGATGCTCTTAAAAATATTCATCAAGGAAGCACAAACCTTCAAAACATAAAATAAATGAGTTGGCTGATTATTGTTGAAAGTTTTATCCTTTCTTTTATCATATTATATGATGATTTTATGGTATATTTTTGTGTTGGGTAAGTTGCATGTCAAGTATTTGCTGAATTGGGTAAACTTTTTACTTGGTCCACTAAATTATCAACTTAATTTAATGATTATGTTCGTCAAAAGTCTCCTATATTTTGTAATAATGTGAATGAATATCAGAGTCGCTTTGGCCGAGTGGTTAAGGCGTGTGCCTGCTAAGTACATGGGGTTTCCCCGCGAGAGTTCGCATCTCTCAGGCGACGTCGTCCTTTTGTGTGTGTGTTTTTTTTACTGTTTCCACGTTTCTGTAATATGTAATGTATGTAACTAGTCCATTCAAACTACCGTACATTTTCAAGATCAATGCACGAGCTACTACATATGCATTCATTTCTGTAATATGACTGGTGCACTGAATTTCACAATTCCAATTTGTATTGCCCAAGACATAATGAATCATGGGTTCAACATTGAAACAACAGACCCAAGAAGTCTTATACCATTTGGAATAGAAAAGAAAAACCAATTTGTCTCTCATTGATAACAAGGATATGAATCTCAACAGATACGCTTAGCAACAAATTCTTCCACTCTAATCTTGAATCTTCAGACTCTACAGCCCAAATCCAAAGATTGCCCGAATCTTATGGAATATAAGATCCCGCCACCCTCTCTCTGTGTTCTCCACCACAGTTTCATTCCCATATCTGCAGTAGTCATTCACAAAACCATAACATTAAACTCCAGTACATCTAATCTGCTACAGTAAGAACACAACTTTAAGCTTAACTAACCTGTCTTCCTCTGGCACATCAGTTTGAATCAGCCTAATAATTGTGACCCCTGGTTCTGGCTCCTCGAATGTAAGCCTCACCTGAGAAACAAATCATTCACAACGTTTCAGTACATCAACAACATTCATGATTATCATTTCTTGATTGGGAAAGAAGATTACCATGGAATAAACACCATCCGGCCAGCTACCAAACCTCCATTTTTGGACGATCAGCTTCCCTTCCTGCAACTCAACATTAGTCCCAGTTACTGATCCATCAAAGATGCTGAATTCGCCCCCAACCTGCTTGTTTATCTTCGCATTGCTCTGTGTGAATCCCTTCCACCGATTCTCATCCATCAATATCTCATACATATCGATTGCCCGGCAACTGAATTTCTCCGTCAGCTTTATAGTCTTAAAGCCCTTCCTCTCCTTCTCCTTCACCGCCTCTTTCTTGACAGGAGCCGCAACCGCGACACTCGGCGCCTTACTGGCCTTAGGCGCCACTTTCTTCACCTCCAAATCATCCTTACACGGTCCACCTTTGGCCATAGCCTCCACATAAACCCTAACCTTCTCCAAGATCACAGGCTTCCCCTTGGACAGCATCGCCTCCTTCAATCTCTTCCCAATCGGACCCTCATCCTTCACCGTAACCCTAATTTCCGGATCTTCATCGGCATTCTCATCGGCGATGTACGGGATCTCAACGACTCCGTCAACCTTCAACAAAGAGCCCCCATGCTCGTCCTTGGCTTCGCCTTCCCAAGAAATGATGACGCTAAGCTCGTAACCAGGGATGATCTTGCCCTTACGGATGTTGACGTAGGCTTCTCCGGTGACTTTATCGACCTTCTTGGTTCGGATATGGAGGTTGCCTTCGCCGGAGAGGATAGGGAGGTCGGAGAGTAGGGTGGAGAGGAGGGTTCGAGACCATTCGATGCAATCGGTCTCAGCCCAGTGCCAATTATGGACGTTGGTGCCGTCGGGGCGTTCTTCGACGATCCAACGCCTGTCGCCTTCGCCGTATCTAGCCATTGATGAGCTGAGCAAGAGAGGGAAGTAGGGATTCTAGGAGGAAGAAAGAAGGGGTTGCGAGTGTTTAAAAGCAGGCAGGGGAAGTGGGAAGAGAAGAATGCAGAGAGATGCGTAGAAGGATCTAGAAATCCAAGAAACAAAGAGGGCTTCTTGAAAGTCTTTACTCTTACAGAAGGATCTAGAACTTCAACGGCAAGTCTGCAACTACTACTAGCTGCAGATTTGGCAAATTTCCCTGTACAACTATCTTGACATATTCTGGATGACTCGAGAATCCAGACCCCCAAAAACACTAACGGGATTTTACTGCAATCTCAGTCTAACACCGGATTTTATTTGGGTCACGTACGGGCAAAAATTTTATTTGTAATTTAAATTATGCAACTTCGGGCATGCGTAGTTTTTTGTTTTTTTTTTCTTTTTTCTTTTTCCGGATTCTAACCACGCGTTTGTAGTGTGTTGTTGGAGCTGAGGTGAAGCCGGAACTAGCCGATAAATTATGCTTTTGATAAGCGTAGCAATGCCAACAATCATATTTTAAAATACGCTACAACTACGATAGCTATAAGCGTAGTTGATAATATGACCGTTAAAAAACGACTCATAATCCTTCAAAAAAAGGAAAAATCATTCCAAAAATTAATCTTTTAAAAAATAAAATTCTTTAAAAAATTATAACAAAGTCAATAAAAAAATCGAAATCCAAACAAATATTTCATCAAGAATAAAAAAGTAAATAAAATATTTGATGGCTAAAAATAATTTTAAAATAAATATTTTATAGTGTTAATTGTGAAAACCTCATTTCCAAATTTTGAATCCACCATGTGTCACGTCAACATCAATTTGCATTAAAAAAAAATGAGATCCTGACTATTTAATTTAGTATAATATATAAAATATAGTTATAGATTTTGTTTATTTTACAAATTTAGTTAAAATTTGAATTTTAAAAATAATTAACAATTAATAATATGACATATTGGCATTAAATGCTTTTAAAAACCATACTCAACAAAGAGTTTCATATTCTTTCTTTTTTTCTGCCATACGGTTAGAATCCTGCCACATACTACGGTTTTTTTATAAAACTTATTTTCATTCACAACATAGCCTCGAAATATTCACTTTTTACTCTTCTATTTATTTTCAATAAATTAATCAAATGAAATTTTTACCTTTTATTTTCCTATTAATAAAACGAAATTTTGTTACTCGAATGATGCAATTGAATTGATGATTCAACAACATACTACGTTTTTTTTTTTTACCATAATGCTTTCTATATTATTCACCGCTGCTAATAAGCGAATCAGTTTCTCGTACTCCAATTTCAACCCTGTGTATTTTATTGACAACTAAATACAGAGAAAGTAACGACTTTCTACTACATACTCGCTCCCTAATTTATCCGATGTAGTCTATTCACGAGTCGTGTGCATAAAACGCGTGTCACACCTAATAGAGTAAAATAGATCTGCATCATGTCTAAGTAATGACTTATTAGACCCCAAATGGTTTATTGACTTTTCTAGATCCAAAGTTATTTCAGCTTATATGTGTCCTATCAAAGAATTATTTCAACTCCTTCATATACATTGGAGTAATTTGCACTTTCAAATGTAAAAAAAAAAAAAAAAAAAAAAAGAAGAAGAAGAAGTCGATGTTGGGTAAGTTTCCCAGAGTCTAGGGCAAAGGGTGAAGATATACATAATCATTTACAAATACCGTCTTGTTGCCTTACAAGACCAAAAATTGTTTTGAATCTTTTGACAATGATAATGTACTTGTTATCACCAATTTGAACGAGTTTGAAACACAACATACAACTCAAAACAATCAACGTGTGTTCTTCAACACATGTGCTCAATGTAGCCATCCGTAATCCTTCGCGCAACATGCCACCCTAAGAGCCTCTAGGAAAATACCCATAACAGACAAAAGTCGAAACAAATTACAGAAGAACAAACAAGTTTTGGAAACATTTAACTTAGCCATGTCATGCGCGTTGCTCTGCTCCTGCTGGTTTCACGTTTAACAGAGGTGTTAAGGCCTTCACCACAATTGTCATATTCGGCCTGAAATCTGCTTCGTATTGGACGCAAAGTGCCGCCACTGCTGCCAGCTGAGGTACAACATCAGAAACCCAAAAATAAGTTATAGCAATGCATTACAAGCACAACTTTGGTGTTTTTGCTGTTCCACGGTCTCATTCCAAGACTCACATTTAGCTTTGGATCTTATAATGATTGGTAAAATTATTAAGGACGTGTTTGGTATTCATATCTGGATATCAAATATGAGTATCGACATAAAAATCTATACCCAATATTAGGTATTCATATCTTATATACTTACACTTTTTCTTGCTTTTTGATGTACTCCAAAAAATAGTGAGATCACATATCTTATATTATATCTAGATATGGATACCAAACATACCCTAAGTATTAAACGGGAAAATATAATTAGGATTACCTTGGCTACTGCCTTGGGTGGGTAATCATCATTCAACTTTGGATCGACACATTGCTTCACTTTATCCTCACTCAACCTTGGAGTTGCCTGTGACAGTATTTGATCAGTTCAGACTAAAAGCATTAGAGTGATCAATGGGACTATGTATCAACAACGGTCATCAAAACACACCCAAGTGACTAGACTTTGTTGCCCTTTCGGCATTGTATGGTCAACAGGCTTCCTTCCTGTCAGCAGTTCCAAAAGCACAACACCAAAACTGTATACATCACTTTTCTGAGTAATTTGTCCCGTCATTGCATACCTGTGAAGGCAAGGACACTTAAATTTACCGATTTACTCTTTTCGAATGATTTTTAAACTCGTATTTTGATCTGTAAGATTGTGGCCTAAAACTAAAAAGGATTAATATGAGTGATGAGGTGATGGCTTACTCTGGGGCATGGTAACCGAATGTGCCCAGGACTCTAGTTGAATGCAACCGAGCTGCTGTGTCAGAAGATGCACTTGTCAAGTTGAAATCCGCAATCTTGGACATGAAATCGTCAAACAACAACACATTGCTTGATCTGACATCTTTGTGGACAATAGACGGTTGCACCTTTTCGTGAAGATACTCAAGACCCTTTGCGGCCCCAAAAGCAATTTTGACTCTTTGGGTCCAAGTAAGAACTGGACCAGGCTCAGCTCCTTGCACTCCTTTTCGCCCTATTATCAGAAACCGCAAAAAAAAAAAAAAAAAAAAAAAAATGAAAATTGCCTTTCAGGCCCAATTTGGGAATGCTAGCTCACTGAAGAAACTGATCTCTTCATACCATGTAATATGTCGTGTAAGGAACCCTTGGTTGCAAACTGATAGACCAATATTCTGTTATTTTGTTCTACACAATACCCCATCAACTCCGTAAAATGGTCGTGCTTTAGTTTTGCAACTACAGACAACTGCACAATATCAAAAAATATGTTAAACTTTACATAGCAATAGCCTCCAATGTTACATTAATTTTGATATATTAAACCTGGGAAGCGAATTCTCCATCTGAATCCTGTGAAGAATTTGAATCCAATTTCTTAATTGCTGCTTCACAACCATCACTCAACTTTGCATAGAAAACGCGGCCATAGGAGCCTTCCCCAACCAATGCTTTTTGGCCAAAGTTACCTGTCAATTTATTTAACTCCTCCAAGGTATGAGATGGTATGTCTTTTGGTAACTCCGGTGGAGGACCACTCCTTACTGCTTGTGCAGCTCCTGGCTCTCCTCGATCTCCACCTATTTTAAGAACATCAAGGAGATAAACAATAAGTATACTGGTTTGCTAACCATCAATCAACATGTTGGTTTCCGACTATGGTATCTATTTTGGTTTTTTCTTTCTCATACAAGTTGATTTTCTGAATCCATGAGACATTGGAGCATAAGTGAGGCATGAGGTTTATGTCTCTGTCCCTTATCCATCACTTCCATATTGTGCTTTAAACTCTTGGTCAAATCATGAAGACTAAACCAACATATTTGCAAATGGTTCCTTTGTCTAACAAAACTCACAAAACCATATAGTTGTGTGCTTAAATTCTTTCCACTAAATGTTATTCCTAATGCACAATTTGAGGAATGATAATTTCATTCCTCCATTGTTGTGAAAATACTATGAACGAGGTTCTGCGAATTGTATAGGCTAATTAAGCACCAATTCCAGTACAAATCAAGTTAAGAAAGCCAGTAAAAGGGATAGTGATCAAACTTGTAAGAATTTCGCCTAAACAACATAGATTTGCAAGAACCAAGCATGTATAATACAAGTAGAAGAAAGTGTTTGGAGTGTATTACCTCCAAGTGGATTATTCCCTTTGGGTGGAGCTGTGTATTGATTAGCAGGGGGGCCATAGTTCTCCTCTTCTGTACCTCCGCAGCAGAACATTTGACACCTAACTTTGATCAATTGCTCAAGCCCCCGGCTGCTCCTAGTTTTCTTCTTTCAAATCCCTACATTGCAATACTTAATTATTTCTATTTACTAGCTCTAAAATAAAACCAACCCTTTCATGTATGGTTTTGTAGGTACATGGAACATTTGCTCGACCTGCAAGTTCAAATTTATTGCGAATTTCACAAGAAGAAACCCTAATCACGATTCATAATTCAAATTGAGGAAAATGTGGCGTGTAGAACAAAACCCAACCATCATGATCAACAACAAATACAAATGTAGAATGTAATCGATACAATAATTAACGACGTTTAAACGTACAATTGAATATTTAAATGTTCATAATGGAATCCAAATTGAAGGAATTCAAACGGAATACCTGGAAGAAACAGAAGGTTCTAGAGGATCCAATGCAGCATGAACCTGTACCAATTCAGAATGAGGCGATCGAGCAAAAGATTGATTCAGAATCTTCCTGAAATCAAATAATCGTAACGTTTGAAACCCAGAAAGCACAGAAGCTGGAGAATTTTGAAGATGAAGATGAAGATATGGCGAATGGGAGATGAAGGAATTTTGGTTTTTTTGTGTGTTTGTTCAAAAAAAAAAAAAAAGTGATGTGAGAGATTGGGGTCAGAATGAATTTTAGGGTATTGGGCGCGAAAGTCGGTAGCCACGTCTTTAACCGCTAAGAAGCGTCATGAGAAGATTCTTTCGCTTGTCTTGAACGTGCTTCCCATGTTTTGCACGTCCCCCTCACTCCTCTTATGGCTCATCCACGGCCTCGCTTCGGCCCGGGGACTATCATTCAACCGCATCCCTTTAAAATAAGATTAAGGAATATTAATTTAAAAAAATATAATTTTACATTTGTAATATACTTACAAATCATGTTACAAATAATAGATCATTATATGGTAATATCTAACAGTTTTGGGGTGTAGCAGGGAAGCGAAAATCAAGGTAGGAATCAATAAACTCGTTCCTATAGTGAAAATTTTTTATAAGTATCGAAGATTTTCTGTCTTTTTTTTTTTGAAAAAACGAAAAAAGATTAGATGTGATCACTTTCTAGAGGTGCACAACCGTAGGACATTTTTTCTAGTCACGTTGATACCCCTAGCTATGTATTATCTCCTCCAATTGAATTTTCAAATAAAAATTCAGATTAATTAATATAGGTTGTTTAGTTGCTTAAATAGTAGAGACGTTCAAAGAATATTTTCATAATATTAAATACATTTCCGAATAAACAAACAACATTCTATAAGCTAATAAGTTAATAATTTGTACCCTAAGATAATTTTGAACTAAGTGAATGGCCTCACAAACAATCTCGCTTAGAAAAAATAACTAATTTAAGAGAGAGTTGTACTTGTTCGATTTTCATCGTCCGTCAAACAAACTCTTAGGGTATGTTTGGATATAGAGGTTAAAATGAAATTATAAAAATGTGCCAATAAGCTATAATTTAAATAGTAGTGGTTGAGTTTGTTTGTTTTTTCTTTTCAAATTTCATCTTTGACCACTACAACCAACCACATGTTTATCAATGCAAATGCTTTAAACAAGACATGTAACCTCTTTTGCCAAAATATTAATGATTATTGTCTTGTGTCCGAACATAAAGTGAACTTCTAAACTTCTAGAAGTCAATATTTCAAATCACTAGAAAAGTCTCGAAGAAAAGAAAAAATTTATTTATCTTAGGAATATGAAAAAAGTCATTAAATTTTAAAACATATGATTTTCCCTTTCATTAATGGTTTGTTAATAGAGATGTGATAATTAAATGAAAGTAACCGCATATTGCTAAATGAAAGCCAAATATTTATCTCAGTAAGATAAATTAATTTTAATTAAGATTAATTTATGTGCAAAATCAAATTTCATTATACAAACATTTCTCCTTCCGACCAACTCAATTGACGAGTATGATATGATTAATAGAAATCTTTCCTGTAATAAAAGCATTTAAGACAACTATTTATTATCTAGGATGATGTATGTAAACCCAAAAACATGGGGATTTAGGAAAGCATAAGAACTAAATATTGTGATCCAAATAAATGAATGGAAAAAAAATGGTTGTCAGAAAATAATAATTTTTGCCGCCGACCTTCCTACATTTACAAATTGATTTTTTTTTTAATACAAGTTAAGTAAGGTAGGTGAATCAGATTCTGAAAACCGATCGACCTGCGGCATCCTTACTGATGAGAAGAACCACATCATCAGGAATAGCATCATCATCTTCTTGCGTTGAATGGCCGTGCATGGCTAGTTTATCTCCAACCGTATTGACTTCTCTAAAGATGTGTCTGATGCTAGAATGTGGGATGCTCCCAATCATGGCGGAAATATCGGATATGATATGTCCGTCTCCCAAGGTGGCTTCCAAGTCCTGTTGATCGAATTTATGAGCGTAAGATTGCCCCCCTCGATCTCAATGGATGGATACCCTAGAAGTATGGCCTTTTGAAGGCCCTTCCACAAAGCGAAGGCTTCCGCTTCAAGTATTGAATTCGCTCTACACTTTCCTTTTCCTGTAACAAGGGGTTGACCCCGATTATCTCTAATGATGAATCCATAAGCGAATTGGTTAGAATTCTTTGTTGATGCATCAAAATTTAGTTTGACAGCATTTACGTTAGGTTTTTCCCATCTGATATTCATAGTTTTCCTTCTTGTTCTTGGTTGATTGTTGTTCTTGTGTTTGATATTGGCTTGTTCCCATTCCTCTACTTGTTTTTGAACAATTACTTTTAGGTTTGGGGTTGGTTTTTTATTGCTAAAGATAATTTGATTTCTATCTAGCCAGATATTCCACCAAAGCATGGTAATTGTCCTCATATCTAATGGCGATATTTGTTCCTTTAGTGTGTCATATGTTGATTGGTTATATGTGTCCATATCTTCCATGATATTAGAAATTTTCGAGTCATCCAGGGAGTCATGTGTACATTTGCATTTAAATAAGAGGTGTTGAGCACTCTCTGTATGGTGGTTACAAAACACGCAATGCATTACTACCGGAATCTTTTGTTTATCAAGATTTTCTTTTGTTGGGAGACCGTTCATCGATAATTTCCATAGGAAATTTTTCACTTTTGGCATTATATTCATGTTCCATATCCGTGATTTGTCTTCAGAAACTCCAACTTTCCGTTGTTGGATCATCATCATAGCGGATTTAGTTGAATACCAACCTTCTTCGTTATTTGCCCAGTATACTCGGTCTCTAATGTCATATGTAGGTAGGTTATAACATTTGATCATGTTAATGATGTTATCTGGAAGTGAACCTACCAGTTGGTCAAGTAATGGTTCGTTCCATTTTTTGTCGAACATAAAAGTAGCGACATTTTCATTTTGATTTGTTCTGGTTTGTGTAAGCACTATAGAACTTAGTGGTTCTTCCATGAGCCCCCTATCTTCCCATAATTTAATTGTCTCACCATCCCCCACCCGCCATCGTAGGCCTTTGGTAAATTCTTCATTCAGCTTAATCAGCTTTTTCCACTGCCAAGAGGTATTTTTCTAGCATTCATAATTCCATAAACATTTTCCCCGAAGATATATTTCTTCTACAACTTTGACCCATATGTTATCTGGTCCCGCCATAATCTTCCACAAGAGTTTCATCTGTAATGCTTTGTTCATGTCTTCCGCTTTTCTAATGCCGGTTCCTCCTAGTGATTTTGGCTTACATATTTTGTCCCAACTAATTAGTGGGTGATAGTTTGGTCCTTTATTCCAGAAGAAATTCCTATTGATTTTGTCCAGTTCCTTATGAATACTTGTAGGCAGCATAAATGCTTGCATGAGATAACTCGGCTTAGCATTAAGATTTGCTTTGATTAGCGTTGTTCTGCCCCCTTGTGAGAGGGTTGATGCTTTCCACTTAGTGAGTTGTTGCTTGGATTTCTGGAAAACTGCGTTAAAAATCTCTTTATTAGCTTTTCCGTTAATAACAGGACATCCCAAGTACATTTTCAAATTTGTAGATGGGGATATGCCAAGTTGCTCTTGAATTCTTCTTTTGTTAATCGAATTTACATTATTCGAGGTTTGGAAGGAGGATTTATGGTAATTGATAACTTAGTCTGACGTTTTGCAGTAGTCTTTTAGTACTGAGAGGATTTTGTTGCCTGCTTCGGCATTTGCTTTAGAGAATATTAGAATATCATCCGCAAATGCTAGAAAAGGAATTATTGTTCCATTTCTTGTTATAGGAAAACCTATAGATCGTGGGTATTCATTGCTTATTTTTTGAATATTTCTTGTAAGGATTTCGATCCTAAGTTGAATAGTAGAGGGGAAAGTGGGTCTCCCTGTCGGATACCTCTTTGTGGGATGAAAATAGTTGTTGGCGAGTCGTTAATAAGTAAGGAATAGGAGACAGTAGTTATGCATTCATTTATCCAGTTCCTAAATTTTTCACTGAATCCAAAACGTTGAAGGACTAGATTAAGGAACTTCCATTCTAGTTTGTCATATGCTTTTTCCATGTCTAGTTTAATTGCCATGTATCATTCTTTTCCTTTCTTTGATCTAAACCCATGGAATATTTCATGGGCTATGAGCACGTTATCGTGGATTGCTCTATTTTTAGTAAACGCGCTTTGAAGCGGATGGATTATTTTAGGCAATAGTACACCTAATCTTTTTGCTAGAATCTTGGCAATTATTTTGTATACCGTCGAGCAAAGACTAATTGGTCTATAGTTCGCGGTGGTTGTTGGATTATCGGTTTTTGGTAGTAAGGCAATAAATGTGTGGTTTAGTTGTTTAAGGATTTTTCCGGTTCTATAGAAACTTTTCACTGCCCTTATTACTGTTGGGCCGATGATGTGCCAGTATTTTTGGTAGAAACCGGCCGTCATGCCATCAGGTCCTGGTGATTTTTTACTGCCAATATCAAACAACGCGGTTTTGATTTCACCAGTGGAAAAGGGTTTGTCCAGTTCAGAGTTATCTTCACTAGTGATTTCTGGTTGTATTACTTCTAGTAATTTGCAGAGTTTTTCGTTATTGATTGTTGATTCTTGGAATCGCGTTTTATAGTCTTGTAGGAACTTGTCTGTTATATCACTATCTTTGCATAAGATTGTTCCATCATTTCTTGTTATAGTAGCAATAATCTTCTTGTTCCTTCTTCCTGTTGCTTTTCTATGGTGAAATTTAGTGTTTCTGTCCCCTAGTCGGAGGTTCGTTGTTTTAGCTCGCTGCATCCAATATTTGTGTTGATATTCCAGTATGCATTCTCTTTTCTTATTTAGCCTAGTGATTTTATCGTTTATTTGTTGGTTAAAAGATGAATGTAGCTTGACTTGGAGGTCTTCTATTTGTTTGTCAACGTGTTTTAGTTGTGTATTGATATTGCCAAATTTCAAGCGGCTCCATGCTTTTAGTTTTTGTTTTAGAAGGTGAGTTTTTTTAACAAGATTGAACATATGTGTTCCTTGGAATTGAGTTCTCCATGTCTGTTTGACTATCTTTTCACAGTCTGGTCGTGATAACCACATAGATTCGAAGCGAAAAGGTTTGTTATAATACGTGGCTTGTTGGTTTTGGATGTTTATCGAGATCATGCAATGATCCGAGGAATTCTTGTGTGTATACTTGGGTATTCTTGGATAATTTCCGTTGTGGTCATTGTTCTATCTAGTTTTTCATACGTGTTGTTATCTCATTCCTTCCTTTTCCTCCATGTAAATTCGTTTCCTTTGGAGGGAAGGTCAGTAAGACCGCATTGATCAGATATTTCCTGTAATCTATCAAATTTATTATTAGAAATGGGGGCTCCTCCTTTTTTATCGGAGGGTACCCTAATCTCGTTGTAGTCTTCCCTGACTATTGTTGGTTTCACTGAGGATTTAAATTCTGTAACGAATTGTGCCCAAAAGTCTTTTTTATTTTGTTCACTTGGAGGAGCATATATACCAAAAATCCTTGTTTGAAAACCTGAATTTAGATTTGTATGGTTAATGGTGATGATCCTGTTATTGTTGCTAGTGATTTCTATTTTTTCATGTCGGAGTTGATATTCCTTCCATAGTACACAAAGACCTCCCGAGAATCCCATTGCCGGGATGAAGTAAATTTTATCGAAACCTGCATTTTTCCATACGGATTCGTCCGGTTCAATGTCTGTTTTGGTTTCAGCTAGTATTATTGCTTGGATGTTCTCGTTTTTGCAGACGATATTTAGGTTAGTCCAAAAATTCTTCTTTCGCATACCCCTACAATTCCAATAAGCTATTTTCATTTTAATGTTTTATAGGTTTGGTCGGTAGTCTCCCCGTTGTATCGACTACTTTTGGTCAAATATGATTCTATTTGGTATTTGTTTAGTATGCTTAGTTCGGTGTTCGGTTTCCCATTGTTCTCGTACACTTTTACTGGTTCAAAAGCCTTTTCAAAAATTGGTCATGACCTATACCTTTGATGGTGTTGTGTTCTGTTGTTCGGGCGTATCGGTTTGTCCTTATAAGTTGTCTTATTCCTGCGTGTTTGTGATATATAGCAAAACGTAACAGTGGTAGAGAAAGGTGATAATCTGCATGTCCCCCAACTAATATAAAAGTGTACAGATATAACATCTTGACATTGATCAGGCAATTCACAAATAATCAAAATTACATAGCTTCTTTCTTTCCTTGTATTCTTACCTTTGAGAGACGGAATTTATTCCAGTTTTTCAAGATAGCTTTCTATTTATGGATCGGGGCACTCTGATGTTGTTCCCCAACTAATATAAAGGTTTTGTCTAATTTCGTTTCAGCACTATGATGCTGATCCGTTTTTTCCTTTTTCCTTTTGTTCATGGAAGAGTTATTTTCCTTGTCGGAGAGGTAGCTGCTTGTCATTCCTAGCACTCTGCATCTGCTTGTTTTGTCATAACCTAGGTCCGGTTGATTCTTAAGTGAGTTGGTTATGCACAACAGAGAAACAAAGAAACTCAATAGTACATGTGATAGGGTTATAGCAAACCTGAATTGGTTTGCTAAAAATCGATTTCTTACTATTTTGTGGGTTTCCGAAACATGCTTTGAAGAGGGTGCGAGCAACCATATTCCATAGTTTTTGGTTACCATAACTCTATGATCATGGGAAATATGCCACAAATATACACATAAAATATGTATATTTCCTTACTTTCCTCAGATAGGTAGAAAGGAGGAGCTGCTGCATCACGTTCATTATACTAGGGTTATTTTTATAAGCAGTCCTAAGGACAACTTGATAGCAAATATAAGCACGACATGCATATAAGTTTAGGGAATTGATCAGAATATAGTTATGTATAGAGTAACTAAATTTTCCAACTACACATTCATATTTCCACATATTCATCATGTCACAGGGAAGAGAGAAATGATGCAACATATGTATTATGTTTGTCTTAGTTACCTGTTTGGCATTTGTTAGCCTTCTCCCTACAAACACATACATGAGCATAATATGGTAGGGATAGCTATGTTGTAACTGGTGCAAGTCACTGTGTTGATTTAATATTCTAAACATGAATTCATAATGATGGTATATAGTCTCATGTCTCAAAGGAGACCACATATACAAACAAACAACCGTCCATTCATTTTCAATATGATGCAAATACATCCAACAGGGTAAGCTTTTGGTCAACATAACCTTACAAATTTTGTCAAGAGCTTGTTCTTTTACATCTACTTTACTCAGATTGTGATGGAGAATCACCACTAATTCTACCCATCTATTTTTTCTAGTTAAACCAAAGCAGAGGTAATGTTTCATGATTTTGGATTGATTATGGGGCTTGAAGATACACTTTGCGCACCACATATATGTCTTTTCAGGATTCAAAACAAACGATTTATAAATCAAATGGGAGATGGTGAAGAGTAAATACCACCTGATTACTCGCTTGTCGGTTCTTGTTGCCCAGGTTCCGAATCGATGATCGATGGTGGTTTTCCAAATGTTTGAGTCTAAGTATACCCATTTAAGGTTAGTTCGTATGTCATCCATGGCGATGACCTTGGTTCGCGAGAGCGATAGAGCAGTACTCCAGTGTCGGGAAATAACAAAAGGAAAGACCTCGACACCTAGAGATTTCGTCCCTCTTGCATCTGGCCGGGTAGATATCCTGACTTTCCCCTCCTTTTTCTTCTTCGGACCCTTCTTGGCAGAACCCCGGCATCGAAGCTCTCGTGTCTTCATTTGTTGTTGACCGATCTTCGTTTTGATGGCTTTCCATCTAGTCTTCTTTTTCCCCCATCTCAAATTAGCTTTCTTCTTTTTGGGGGTTCCAAATCTTCTCCTACTCGTAGCAGCCATGGTGGATCTCGTATTATTCGAGAGGTTCATCAAATCTTTATTCTGCATCCCCAATTGATCGATCTGAGAGGGGAATGTGTGGATTTGGGGGCTAGGGTTTTCGCATTGTTGTGTGAAAGACGAGTCTGTCTCCATCGCGAGTGGAGGCGCGTACTTCTGGGGCTAGGGTTTTTTTACTTGGTTTTTTCACTGATTACCGCACCGTTTTAAATTTATAAAATTGTCACCATACCTCTTATTATATTGTTTAACCGTAGATCAAGTCAATCAATGGTCGGATTACTCCTTAATCTCCTACCATGGATCAGTTCAATTAGTAAAAGATTATTGGAGAAGAAATTGATGTTGAAGTTTCAAATGAAGATAAAAAACGAGAATGAAGTTGAAGAGGATGAAATAAATTATTTGGTTTGGGGTTCGTTGGAAAGAGAATTATAATGAAGAAAATTATTATGAGTAAAATGACCAAAATGGGTACAAAATATTTATAAAAAAAAAAAGAAAAAAAAAACTTAACAAGTGAGCATGGGGAAGGTTCAATAGATGATACAAAAATTGTTATTTAACCACACTATCGAAACCATAGCAAGAACCAATAGACACTAAACATGGACATCAAAACAACTTCCGGTTTCCAAATGTATCAAAAACTGTAAAATTGATAAAATTAAGATATTTCTCCACAATTCCCCACAAAGTTGTATTGAATCAATATGAATCAAAGAAAATAGAACATCAACTTCGAACACAATTAAGATATTTCTAAAACTCACTACATCGTTGTTATCCACAATTTACATATTTTTTTCCATAATTTCACCAAAAAATTGTATTGAATCAAATTCAGATATTCTCCACATTTACGGTGATTGCTCAAAATTATTCACTTATCTAAAACCAATTGCTCAACATCACTCTCTTAATTCACTACAACGACATTGTGGATCAATATGTCAAAACCACAAATTTGATTCAAACTACAACTCTAATAGCGGGGTAGGAGAAGGTAGAAGACGCCCTCAACCTGGTTCCAATCGACCTAACGAAGACCTTCAAGGGAAAGTTGGGAAAGCTACAAACGCCTTCAACCTATTTCAATCGACGCGAGTGAAGATGCAAGCCTAGTTAGTGTTTCGATTCACTTGTTCATACGATTCAAATTAGTACAATTTTGGTTGCCATTTTGATTTGCAATCCTATATATGAGATCAAAGAGAGAGAAAAATTGGGAAAAGATATTAGAAGAGAATCGTTTATTTAGGACTTCGATATGTTTGTTAGGAAAGATATAAATGTAAAACTCACATCTTTATCCTGATAATCTAGAGTTTACTACTTAAAGAGACCTTCAATTTCATCCCCTTCAATATCTTCATTCTCCTCATATCATTTACCAAACACCAAATGAGGAAGTATGTTGAAATTAAAATATTTCAATCATCTTCAACTTCGTCATCTTCATTGTCATTATTGAACGGTCCCATAAGGCGTGGATTTACTTGAACCACTCCCTCTTCATTCTCATTACCGATCAGCCCCATAAGAGGTGGATTTACTTTTTTTTGGGTAAAAGGAGGGACATTGACCTCCGCGCACCATGAGTGGATTTACTTGAACCACTCCCTAATAAAGGATGATAGTTGATACACTAATTGATAGAAATGGTAGACCGATTTAGGAGGGTTTTATAGAGCCAATAAACCAAACCCATATATGTTAGGTTCATATTCAAAACCAAGATTAGACCAGCTTTTCAATAGAGCTTTATGTTATGTTCATCTTCAAAACCAAGTTTAGCCAACTTTTCAGTAGAGCTCAGTATTAAGCTTGTACTTAGCTCACAAGCATTCATCAAGCTCAAGCATTCAACAAGCTCAGCTCTTCTTCTTCTTCTTTTTTGGCGGAGTTTAAACTAGTTCTTTTTCGAGGCATTCAACAAGCTCAGCTCTCCTTCTTCTTTTTTGGCAGAGTTTAAACTAGTTCTTTTTCGAGGACAAACACGTTGAACTGAAGCCGGGTTTGCTTACTAAAAATTATATACAATAGGGGCATTTTCATAAAATACATCCTAAACTTGTTAAAGTCTTGGCTCGAACTTCAGCGCCTATTCGCTTGTTTTGTAATCTGACGAGCCCAATCAAAGCTTATAGCAAGCCAAGCCTGAGTAGGAGAGATCCACAGATCTCCAAATCTTACTAAGCAGACACAGAGAGCAAATACTCATAAGACGAGACTCACATCTCCAAATCTTTACTAAGCTGACACAGAGGCAGAGCAAATACTCATAAGATGAGACCCGCTCGCCCTCGCCTGAATGTAACGCCATCCACCCCCTTGGCCGAAAATGACTCATAAAAAGCAAAGAAACAGGGGCTGTATCAACACAGATACTCAAAACCTCTGGAAATCCTGTAAATCTTAAGCTTGAAAAACCAAACTCAATGGCAACCAAGGCAGGTGAAGGATTATGTGCTCAAGTATATATTTTGAGGTGGGTTGTTCGGCAACATATAAAGTTCTCAATCTATCATTATTTGTAGTGAGAAAAACAAGGGGAAGAGACATACCAGCAACCAACCACCTCTACAACTTATTGATATATCAAAAAAACGAAAATTCTATCCCTTTACTCGCTGCGAAAAGCTTATACTCTTCAATATTTGTGTCTTTCTTGCTGCTAGCCCGGTTGTCAATATGGTTGGTGGATAAATCAGACGACGGATCCTCCAAAAACCCTTCATCCAAAGACTCCCTGTCTGGTTTCATTGCTGAAAGACCCGTTGGCACTGGCCCCGCAAATTTGAACAAGGAGAAGCCTGTGTTGTCACTCTGGACTTCCGTTGTTCTCCTCTGTTCTGTTTGAACTACCTTTTCTTGTCCGATTTCGTTCTTAGGATCCCCGACACCTGTGAGCTTTGTAGGAAAACTTCTCTGCTCCTGTAAATGAAGTGGCTGGTACACTGGGACTTGGGCAGCATTGAACAGAGGAGGAGGTAGATGCGGCATGGCAGCACCATAGGGCATGCAGTAATTCGAGTCCCCATTCAAAGCATAACTGAAGGGGCTCGTTAACAGATACGGGTTGGGATGAGCATAGGGCACGAACCCGTTTGTGAGAGGGTTTGACCAAGATACCTGCTGATTCTGATGATAATATCCCATCACTGGTGGAGGTTGAAAAGTTGGGTAATGAATATTCGGCACGTTGAGGATCTGAGGAAGTAAGCCTTGCTGAAAAGGTCCCACACTAGGAGCTACTGTCCTGTTCACGGACCCTTGGGAAGATGTTACATAGTCGGAATCTGCCAATTTGCTAGCAGCTGCATTTGTATCTTTATTTTGGACCGTCTCTACTGGAACTTGACAGTAGTCATCAGAAAAGCAAATTGGAGTGCATTCTGAGGTTTCTCTTTCTTCTGATAATTGGCTGCCGTCTTCTGAGTCTATGGTAGATGAGGATTCCTGAATTGGTGAATTGGAAGATGCTGTGTTGCTATCTCCCTCACTAAGACAAGAAGAGCAGTTATCAGAACTTGAACTGCTACTTGCAGAGAAATCAGGTGATCCACTAGACTTGCAACTTCTGGTCAGGCACGAATCAGCTTCCTCATCCACATTACACAAGGCTGTTGCTTCAACAGGAAATTGTTCATGTTTACTGAAGTTCTCTTCGCAACACGATTTTTCTAAGTTACTATCCACACTATCATCAGGCCCAGACTTGTCAGATACCTTAAAAGAGGCTGACATTAAAGTGACATCAGAATCTGAACAGCATCGAGGGTACCTTTTCTGTGGTGCAACAGGCTCCCAAACTTTCTTGGTATGAAGCAGGTTAGGGACTCTGCTTCTCGATCTTCCACAATTATCACGTGCATGAGGATGAAGATCATTCCTGCCAGGCATCCTGTTGGTTGTACATTGCGACTTATGGTTAAACCGGGGACCAGAGTTCCTGAAAGTGAACTTTGCAGCACTGGATCTTGATTGTCTATTGCAGTACCCATTGCCTTCCTTTACAGAGAACTCAGAATTATCATTGCAATACCGTGACTCGGATTGGTACATCACAGAACCATTTTCTGTACTTTGATGTCTATCAGACCGTTTTCTAGATAAATCTAGCTGAAATTCTGTCTGAAGTTCCACTTTTTTATAAGACAATCTTGAGTCAACAACTGTAAAAGAATTGTTTTCATCTTCCTCAATAATATTTTCCTCTTCAGGGCCAATATACTGCAATTCAGAGACCATATAATTATTTTGACTGGTTTGATCCTGAATATCTGGAGAGGCAGGCCTGGATTCAGTAGGATCAGCAGATTCACTAACTAATTCCTCCATACTATCATCTCGTTCCTGAGTTAAACATGGTGAGGATACTTTATTATCGAAATCGGAAGTTCGATTTGCCTCAGAACATTTGCTTACTTTATCTTTTCCTCTCAACCTCTCTTTTCTTCGAAGCTTCTTCTCCCGCTCTTTTGTCCGTTTCCTCTCTTTGCGTTCCTCCTCCTCACGTTTTTCTGTCTCCTCTTCTTCAAGAAGCTTTATCTGTAAATAGACAACTATGACATCAAAGGGCTAAACCAGAATGATCAAATACTTTAGATAAACAAACAGATATGATGTGTACACATGATAAATTTGCTTCTTGTCAAGAACAAAACCTGCTTTTCTAAGGTTATAATTTCTTTGCAGGCAACAAGAGCGCGCTCTTCCAGCAGCTTAAGGGCAAGACAGACAAATATGCTGTGAGCATTTTGGCGAGCAGTCCCTTCTCTAAAAGCTTTCTCAACCTGCAAAGAGCTGACATCAGGAACCTCAAATCCTTACAAGCAAGAGATGTACTATAAAAAAATCATTGCCAATTAATGCCTTTAAGCATCAATATGAATTGCATCACAACAGGAAAATGCACAACTACATGGAAACAGCACTGAGGAAAGGCGTCCTTCAGTGATTTGCTTCAATAATATCCACGATGCATTGATGGGCCCACATACAAGATTCATCATATTTTTACTTGATTTGATTTGGTTGCTGGCTCTGCCTACCCTACCATCCTAACAATATACTAAGCAAATGTTCAATTTAAAAGAATTGTCTGGCGCAGAAAGTGACCCCTTAACAAAGTCAAATATAAATAATAAAAAAATTGAGTAAAGAAAGAATACATCTCTACAGAAATTTGTGAATAGAGTCCAAAGTTCTTAGTTTTTGAACCCCTTTTTAACAAAAAAGATAACAATGCATCGAAGTTTGAAACCCTTAATAGCTAGGTGTCTTATTAACTTACTTCTAAAACATCATCATCACAATGTGAAACCATTATCACCTATAAGATAGCATAAAAAGGAGAAGTAGCAACATGCCTGCTCTTTGAAAATAACAGTTGCAGCATCCAGAAGAAATTCTCGAGCAAGCTCAGGACTCTTTGCATGCTTTTGGGGTCGGGAGCACTCATCATCTAATTCATTTCCATCCTTGTCCATTGAGCTATCATCCTGAAAGAAATTGCAACATCATGTATAAAACTATATGAATAAGTTCTATTTAGTTTGAAAGAAGATGCAATTCTCTATAAATGCCGGTGTACTGTATTGGAAAAATAAAAACTGTAAACAAGCTGAAAGTGACTGATGGAAAGTACCTCCTCTTCTTCAGCCTCTTCAGCATGCTCAAAGAACCTTCTTATACTGTCTCCATGTGAAATTGCTACATAGCCATCCCCAACCATGAGCCTGCAGTGAACACAATGCTCACCCTTTAAAGCGTTAGCTTTCACAGAAACTTCAGTACAACGTCCATCCAGTTTCCAAGCCCTCAATGTGATGTAACATGCATTAAGACCACCCAGATCAAGACCATTTGCGTGTACGCTTCCCTTCATACCAACATCCTTGTAATCCAGAATATCAGATTTTCCTTCTCCTGTCCCAACTGCCCATTCAAAATGATGATATTTTCGTGACGAGTCAATGAAGTCCTGGTTCCAATCAGCATGGATTGTGTCATTTGATACCTGATAAAGTTTCAACATAAAAGTGGGTCAGATTAATTGTATGAACTATTTACCAAAGTTCAAATTGTGAAAACAAGTTTCCAAGTTAAACTGAATTCCCCTTCTAACTTTACATGTGGTTATACACAATGGCATAATGTTCAAGACTAGGTTGTACACAATCACTCACAAAAAAATACTAATTATATTGAACTGAGAATAAATAAATAAATGCACCTCGTACTTGAAAGCTGAATTTGCGACACAACCATCGCCAAAATACTAATTATATTGAACTGAAAAAAATATAAATAAATGCACCTCATACTGGAAAGCTGTATCCGCGACACAAAACCACTTAGTGCAGCGAGGTTCTCTTCTTGTCCGTTTGATCTCTTTCAGCTCCTTAAATTCACGGATAACATTCCTTCTACAATCGCGGCAAAACCTCTTGCTGTCAAACCTTTTCAACGAGACAAAATGATTAAACTCATATTGGATCCTGATCATATAACCACAATATCATAAAATGACAAAGCATGGAAGAGATAAGAGTACAATCATATCACTCAAAACAGTTTTTGTCATTGAAATTTAGGGATACAAAAGTGGAGTGGGAGCAGTAGAATAACAGAAAAGGCATATCGGACATCTTGTAAACAGAAAATTCACATCAAATAATAAGAACCCAAGATTCACCCGACATTCATCCAAATGAAGAGCTTAAGATAAAGATTCCTTTATAAAAACTCAAGTTCCATGAACTAAAGATGCATTATCGAAAAAGGAGCTATTAAGGGAAACTTAAAAATTGCCATATAATAGGTACAACTTCTAGATATAGTAGCACCCAAAAAGCAAGATAGCAGAATCCAAAGAGAACCCACTGGTACATGTGATTCTCAAAAAAAATGGTTTAAAGAAGGGAATCACATGTTTAATCCCTCTATATCCGTATAATCTAGTAACAAAGTTACATGCATGTTATCATTAGTGTGAATCTAGTGATTTGACTTTTAATTCAACACATGATAAGATGATTGGTGAACACTTTCATTGTGCTAAACCAACATCAAGACTACTCCATGAAGATGACATCAGTCACAACTCACAAGAATGCCATATTGTCAATTCATAAACATATTTTCAATCAAGTTTGGACTTGATCTTCTTTAGAAAGAGGTAATCAACAACACCCAACTCTTCTTCCTTTTACCTATTTCATTTCTAATTACATACAGATTATAAACATAATCCAAAATTTCCTGCGGAAGTAATATAACAATGGTAATATTCACCAATTCCTCAATCAATTAGCGGATCTCTTCACTCCTTAATTGATTTGTAAGCATAGCACGTAGAAGAACAAAAAGTACCTGTACATAAGCCTTTCAATGAAATCTTCTTCCTTCATCCTCAAAAGGGAAAAGCGGGTCTCTTCACTAAGGGCAGACCAGAAATCCACCAATGTGTCACAAGATAGCCTGGCAGTGTGCAAAGCACAGGTTTCCCTTGTTCCATGTCCTCGACCATAACTGACCATGCCTTGGCTTATCCAACCCCTACCTCCTCCACCACAAGCATCAGGATATAACAATTCCCTTTCTCTCTCCCTTGAACGGGCACTATCAAAGACCTTTATAAAGTTTGAAGTCAGTTCTAGAGGGGGGGGGGGGGGGGGGGGGAGAGAGAGAAAACAAGACGCAATCACCAACCATAATCACAGTAAACAATCTTTACTCACATTTTGAAGTCCCTTGAGCGACGCTGAACATACATAGCAGTCTAAAAGTGTTAGTGCTCCATCCTTAGTGGTGGTAAGACCTCCCCAAGGATGTACAGAAGGGTCCTGGACTTCATCTTGGCATGCCAAATTCCCACTAGATCTATTATTTATCTGATCTTTTGAGACAGCCAGTTTGTAGAAAGAGTGATGTCCACCTCCAGTACCCTGTTGCAATGACTTTCCGTACATCACAATTTGCATGAACACTTCCAGCAGCAACCCGTTACATCTAGAGCAATACATGTTTTTACGAGCATGTTCGAACAATGTTGGCTTGTCGATCCTGAGAAGCTCCTGCCTATCTTGAGAAGGAAGATCACTCCAGAACTAATCAAGTTTTTTTCAAAAAATGACAAAGCAATGTCAATAATGTGAACTGAAAGAACATAATGCTTCTGCAATATGCAATTGAAGTCACTCATTTGGCATACTTGTGGCAACAAACAAAATGAATAAGCACAAGTAGAGGCTAAACAGTTATTTAATATCTCAACTAAAAACTGGTGATACACTCCCATTTTGCATAAAAATGATTTAGCACAAGCAGCAAACAAGCCACCTGATATACTTCAAACAATAGCTTCACTTATTTGCACAACTGATAGCTATACAATCTACTCAACTATGTCAGAAATTCACAAATCCAACTCGTAATGAAGCGACATTACTGTAACAACGCATCTAGACAAGCTTTATCCCCTCATTTCGACAATAAGATCCAATCCAACTCCAACAACTTCCCTTGAAACTTAATTATACAATCACTCAATTACATGAAATAAAATCATAGGAACACATAAAAATAGAGAGAAACACGCGAAGTACCTTCTGCAACTGATTATAGCTAACATCATCGCCATGTTTGGACCAGAATCCATTGTTACAGGAGAGGGAATAAGAAGACGAAGTCCCATTGCTTGATTGATCATTCCTTTGCGCTAATCCAGGCATCTTTTCAATTCACGGATTAAAGATTCATCAATCGTCTCATACCGTATTCATCAAAAGCCGCAAACTCCCACCCTAAGACCGCTATTCAGATCAGTGAAATCAAAAACGGGAAAGAAACGGACAAGACCGGCTTCAGACGACTAACTCCGATCCAAATCTGGCAGTATCCATCGATATCAGATAGATCGTATGTCGCCGCTCGAATTTCTCCCGATAACTACTGCAAATTTGACGTGCATAAGAATCTCGCGCTGCCGCAAAAATTCGAATCAATCAATTTCAATCATCGATCGAAAGGGATGCTTTGAAGAGCGAGGACGAGGGAGGGATACTCAGAGGCGTGTAGGGGTTTTCGGTGAAGATATTGGGGTAGTGCTTATGCCTCGCGTTATATGTATAGAGGGAGAAGGGGGCTGCGACTTGTAAATGTGATGTAGGAAAGTTTACAAAGGAAAAAAAAGTAAAATATGGATTATTAACAATAAAGAGGGCGTTTGGACGGATGACACCGAGTATCACCACTATGTGGTAATTCATACTAGAACTAGACTACATAATTTTTGGGCTTGGGTCCGATTAGGGACAAGCTTTCTCTTCTTTTAACCCATTTATTCGGGCCTGACCCGAGACCTGTTGTTGGGCTTGAGACTCTTGTCTTTATTTAGATCTGGGTAGACGTGGGTCCGTCCGTCCGACGGGTATGACACATCACACAAGCTCACTTAGACCGCAGAGCTTGGCTCGTCGGACGGGTATGTGCAAGGATACATGCTCGTTTGGGCTACAAATCCGTTTTATTTTAGAAAAAAATTAAGTATGTATTACATGTAAAAGTGGATGATAAGAATCGAACGTGAGACCTCAAATTAAGGTTTAAAAGTCCACAACAATTAACAAAATTCAAAAACACCGAAATATCCCCAAATGAACGCGCTAACGACGTGCCTTGCGAGGCCTCCCAAAGTACCCCCACAGCTCAACTTCAACCCTTCCCTTATTCTTCATTGATCAAACTAAAAAACACCTTTATATGGCGATTCAATCATGTATCGAAAAGATATGGAACTCGCTTCGCCAAAGAACAACCTCAAGAAGAAGAAAGAGTAGCTCGCCTAAGGCCCTTAACAGCGAGATGGGGGAAGAAAAAGACACCTTGAAGTATACCTTCAAGTCCGGAAAACGTTCAAAAGAGCTTACCGAGGGAAGAACCAACTTGATAAGCATCGCCGGTCAAATTCAGGCTCAAGCCTCCCTCTTGTCGCAGTGCCCAAAGCTCCCCTTGGAAAGTACCGTGCCATGTGATATTTGTAGAAGTTTTGGTTCATATGAAAGATGATATTTGTACAAGTTAATTCCTAAACTATTTATCCTATCATCTAACAACTTGAAGATTTCTGGTATGCCTACTAGCTACTTCTTTCTTTTAAACAATGTTATTGTCTTGTACCATTGGTTTTTGCATGATATAAACCAAGGAATAAGACAACTAACCAATCAAAATCCACTCGGATATATCACCTCAAAATTGGATAAAAAGAGCTATGAAGATCAACTGGTGTTGAACTCTTCTAAGGATAAAAGAGTGGCATGCTTTCAAAACACAAGGAACCATCTAATTGTTGTCTGCTTTGCTGGACAAAAAATAAACGTCGTATCTCCTTATAATGATGTTTCTATTGTAAGCTGGTTTTGGTGGGTGCAGGTATGCAATGAAAAATGGATCCAAGACTCACAAGTAAGTCATCTGAAGCAGATCAACGACCGCAACAAAAACATGACCCTTACGGAGCTAAGGATATGCAAAGTAGAAACTCCAAACAACTTCATGATGTTTGTTTACGTGAAGTTAGACACATAAGAAATTTGTAGAAGTAAATTATTGAAGAAACATATTGAAACGTGCAATTTTTGCTTGTGGGCACTTACAGTTCCTTTATCAACCATGTAATTTGTTAAAATCTTATAATACTAGTACATTGTACAAACCTGAATGTGAATTTCCTTGTAGAATTCATGGACATAACAAAGATGACTTGTCCGCCTAAAAAATCAATCTTCTAATATATAACCAAAAGAACCAACAAAAAGAGAACTCCCATATGTGACAAATCTCGGGAAATTTTGATTTTTCTTAGCTACAAACTCTCTACAAGATCAATAATGTTGTTCACAAAGGAAAAAAGTTTTGAACATTTCAAATTCTAAAACAATTTGCAATTTATGTTTCTCGTGGTGTGAGATAGATAGTAAACTCTTTAATCTTGTAGGTATATACAAGGGAAATCTATCAATGCTTACAACTAGTGAAACTAAAGTGACATGGTATCAAATAACCCACGTACCAACTACATATATGCAATGTCAAGGAAGTAAAAATTGACAACTACCATCCAACCTTTATGAATGGTTGATATGAAGATTGCCTTCTGAAATTGTCATGGAATCCGAAAAAAGAATTTCTAGATTGATATTAAAATAACAACTCAAAATGAGCATATTGATATGATTATGCTAGCAGAAATAAAACACAATAATAGAACCAACTTAAATATGTTGGCAAAGTGCTTGTTTTGACAGCATTTGCTTTATCCCTTTGGATGGTAGCTAGAGGTTTATGCCTATTATGGAAAAACAACTTACTCACCGATGAAAAACCATGATTCGTCATCAGGATAAAAGATTCGTTATAGTATAACATACTAATTTAGAAACAAATTTATCTATAAGTATCTTTTTATTATATGCTCCTCCAAACGAAAGATTTAAAGAAGAATTCTGAAATAAGACCACGGAATAAACTCGCAAAATAAACATGTTCTCATTATGGGAGACTTTAATGATATACTCAGTTATTCTGAAAATCTGGGTGGAGCTACTCTAAGTAATAATCGATTCCAAAGACTGCAAAACCCCATGCAAAAGTTTAATCTCGTGGATCTTATATAAAATGGAAATGAATTCACTTAGCGAAAACAAAAGGAAGATGATAATAATACATTTGAGAAATTAGATAGAGCAATGCCCTATTTTGAGGTGATTAACGCTTATAGTCAAATTCATGTATGGAATCATGTTTTCACCTCGTCAGACCATTGCCTAACTTCAATTGATTTGAATTACATGAAACAAATAAAAAATAAAAAAAAACATCTCCGATTTGAACTAATGTGGACTGATCGAGAAGATTGTGAGCATATTATTAAGCAAACTCGGAGAACCCAATTCTCTAGGACACATATGTTTAACTTAGTAAAAATAAGTTTAATCTCATCAAAATCAAATTCATAGTTTTGAGCAAACTCAAATTTGGACTATCAATAAGCAAGTCCGTGAAATTGACTCATTGATTGAGAATCTACAAAAGTTCAACTTTCGGAATTTTCTAATCAACAAAATGAGAAACTTATTAGACTATAAAAAAAAAAAGAGTGTTTAATTCAGTTCCAACAAAAGTATTTTGGATGCAACGAGCAAAATCAAAGTCGCTAGAGTACCGCAACAAGAACACAAAATACCATCATTAGAATGTTACGGAAGAAGAAATAGGAAATAAATAATCCCAATTGAAAGAGTAAACGACCCAACGTTGAATACTGAAGATGAAATATTCAAAGAATTATCCAAAGACTATAAAGATTGTTTCCGATCAAGTCATATTAACGAGAGTTCCCTAAAGCAAAACCTTGAAGTAATCACAAGTGAAATAACCGATCTGGAAAATAAGGAACTAACCAAACCATTCTCAAATGATGACATTAAAAAAGCCGTATTTGATATTGGTAGTGATATATCTCCGGGTCATGATGGAATGTCCGCCGATTTCTTCCAAAAATATTGGAATATCACATGCCTGAGTGTTATTTGTGCGGTAAAGACCTTCTATCGTACATGTAAATACTAAAACAAATCAACCATACCTTCATTACCCTAATCCTAAAGACCGATAACTCAACTTTGACTAACCATTATAGACCTATTAGTATACGCTTAATAACGCACAAAATCATTGCTAAAATTTTAGCGTCTAGACAATTTTACCAAAATTGATTCACCATCTTCAAAGTGTCTTTACGCAAAACATATCCATTCATAATAATATCTTATTACCCATGAGGTTTTTTATGATTTGAAACTAAGAAAGTAAAAGAGAGGTATATGGCCATCAAATTTAACATGGAGAAAGACTATGATAGGGACATAGGGTGGAATGACATTTTATTCTCGCCGTGTTGGAGAAATTTGGCTTTGAGAAGAAAGTTATTAATTGTATTAAGGAATGTATTTATATAGTTTTCTATTCTATATTCTAATCAATGATAAACCTACAAATTTGATATATCCCAATAGAGGTTTACGTCAGGTGACCTAATTTCAATTATGTTATTCAACTTAGGTGCGAAAGTTCTTGCACGAAATTTACAAAAATAAAATAATGAGAATTTAAAAAAATTGGATTCCCAATAACTAGGGGTGGAACTATTATCCCATTTCTTGCTTTACAAATGATATAATAACATTTGCCAAAGCATCAACAACGGCAAGTACTAAGGTACTAGGTCTCTTGAATGGTTACCATATCTCAGGACAAAAAAGTTAACTTCCACAAATCGTCCTTTCATACTAAAAAAAAATGTTGGGACCAATGTGAAAAGGCTAATCCAATTTTTTTTAATTTTTTTTTGAAAAAAAAGGCTAATCCAATTAAATACTAGAATAACCGCTACGGATTGTTTGGATATATATCTAGGGTGTCCAATTATTAATGATAGAGTAATAAGAGTGTCTTTGAAGATGTGATAACAAAATCTAGACAACAATTAACTAAAAGCTTCAACACTTTTCCAAGAAGGAAGAACAACCCTAATCAAGACAAACCTTAATATATGCTACATCAAGCTTCATTATGCAACGGTTTATGCTCCCAACAAGTATTCATAAGGAACTAGATCAAATAAATCGAACTTTCTTTTGGAACAAATGGCCCAATTTTTACCCTCTTATTGGTTGGGATAAAATCTACAAGCCTAAACAAAGAGGTGGAGTGGGTATTAGGATTGCAAAGGACATGAATAAGGTCTTTTAAATGAAAATATTGTGGAAAATTATGGTTGAACCTGGCAATATTTGGGTTAAGGTCATAAATGAAAGATACTTTAAAGGTTCTTTTTCTTTTTTTATGGAACTACAAGACTCTGAAAAATTCCCCTTGGCAATGGAAGATACGTATGAATCTTAGACTTGAATTTGAGTTAAGTGTCTGATAGAGTGTAGGCGATGGAAAAACTATAAAGTTTTGAAAAAAAACTAGTGGGTGTCGGATCAACCACTCATTAAATTACTCAAGAATAATATTGCTATTGATAAGGAAGAAATAGTTAGCAATTACATATGTAAAAACAAATGAGACTCCCAAAATTTGGATTACGAACTAGAAAACTCGCTTCTTCCGGAGATAATGACCGCTATCAAATCCTGCCAACTTCCGAAGTCTTTCATTTGAGACCACCTTTATTGGGGAGTTTCGGACAAAGGTTCGTATTTCACAAAATCGGTCATGGACCTTATCCATAATAACAATGGGTTAACAACAAATCCAAATGCCTAGATTTGGAAAATGGATGTCATGCTTAAAGTAAATAAAAAAAACTTTAATTGGAAGCTGTCAATAAATGGACTCTCAACTAAGAAAAATATTGAGATACAAAAGGTTCCGGTTTCCATGTAATGTATTATATGCAACCATTCATATGAGTCAGCAAAACATGTATTTTTTAACTATCACTTTCTAATGAACAATATAATTGATGGAAAAAATTTATTAAAAAAAAAAACTCCAATTTCTAAGTAACACACAAACCACAATATTTCCTATATTTTTACTCTTTTAAGATATAAAGTAGATGATAAAACACTAGTGCAACTTTTAGTTACTTGGTGGAATATTTGGTTCACTAGAAACCAAAGCATTTTAATAAGAAATCATTAAACATTGATTTAACCGTTCAATCTCAAATAAGAGAGTGGCAATAAGCGCAAAAGGAAGAATCAAAGTAAATCAAACTCACCTAAGAACATTAGGAAAAAACGGAATATCCATTGGATTAAACCCGAAAATGAATTCATCATAATTAATAACTAAAATTTTAATGGCTCTAAACTTGAATTTGGAGAATCATCCTTTGGATATATCCTTAGAAACCAACATGCATCAGCCATTACTCTTGGTTGTGGACAATGCGGAAACATATCGGTTCTCCATGTTGAAGCATGTAGAATTGGGACACGGCTACCTGCAAGTTTCATCATCGACCACTCCCAGGTGAAAGATCTCACTCGAAAGGATGCTCTAAGATGGAGAGTTTTCAGAAGATGATCCAACCTAATCTCTTACCATACAATATCAAAAAAATGTCCACATCAATTGGACTACTTTAATTTGTGTGTAATAAATTTATTTATAATATATTTAATATAAATATTTTTTTCAAAAAAAACCCGTTACCCATTTGTCCGGCCTGAAGCCCTATTCGGGTGGGAATGGACAAGACGCTTGACCCAAATTTTGGACTCAGCCGAGTCTAGCCCGAAAAAAAGGGACAAGTTTTTTTCAAAAGTCTGGTCCAACCCGGGTTTGCCCAAGTCTACGTCTACCTATATCCATCCGGTAATCCGATCCAAATCCCCAAACGTGTTGTCCGTTTTTTTAAAAAACTTTTTTTCATTATTATTTTAATACATAATTAATAACTAAAAAAACCTATGATATCTAATTACACTATATTTTTAGTTTTTTGAAGCAATAAATGCATAACTTAAGACGTCTTGTATATTAAGCTTTTGTCTACTTTTATAAAACATAATTTGATTTACTATTTTTCTTATATTTTTATAGGCCACCATATTATTTTTTTTGTTCATGAGGAATAGTTATTATTCATTAAATGTTTGAATTGTGAAAAGTCATTTGTTCTTCAAAATTTTAAATTTTAAATTTTTATAATAAAAAAATCAATCAATGTCCTCAAAAACTAAAAATATAAAATTTCAAAAGTTTTTTGTTATCTTAAACAATCAAATAAAAAAGTGGATTAACTATATAATTATTTATAAATTTAATATTAATAGGTTATACATTTACCAATACACAAAGTGTATACTTTAATAAAATATATTTTTGATTTTTGCTTTGTGAAGATAAAAGAAATAGGAGGTAAAAAAAAAAAATTTTGAAGAGTTAATTAGATAGTATGAAAAATATAAAGTCTTATTATGAATTATTTAATGCACTCAAAAGGTAAAAAAAAATATAGGGAAGAGATTGGCAAATGTAATTAGTTTCATAATTTCTTAGTTAGTTCTCTAAATTGAAAAATATTTTGTCCTGAATCACATATGTAGTGTCTGATTCAGTTAGCAGCTACCTGAAACTTGTTTTTGAATCCTCTTCTGTATAGTACGTATATATCTACAGATATTTTTCCATTTTTATAACCCAAATATCTCTATCGCATATTTGATATCGAATGCCACGTTGCATGGCAGTTCACGCAAGCCATACCCCAAGGTCCCTATAAATTCACTCATACCCCGACTCTCTTCTCATCCCAAACAACACAAACACTCTCCTCTCTTCCTCACCTCACCTCTCAAAAAATGGCGGACGGAGCCGAGCCGAACCCGGTTCCCAGGGTCTACCAATGTGACATGTGCGCCCGTACCTTCCCATCGCTTCAAGCGCTGGGAGGTCACCAGAACGCCCACCGCAAACAACGTCGCCTCGCCCGCAGCCTCGAGAACGAGCGCAGACTCCCCTTCATCCGCCAGGCTGAGATGGAGCGCTTCCTCCTCACCCAATGGGCCTCCTCTTCGGGATCCAACTGGCCCGCTCCTGCCCCGGCTCACTTCCCTCCTCCTCCTCCTGAACCCGCAGCTAACAATATCCCCGAAGCTGCTGAACCCGAGACTGAACTGGACCTCAGCTTGAAACTCTAAGAACATACATATATATATATATATATATAATTAGTAAAAAAATAAGGCCAAACTGAATCTAATCAGTGCCAAGTGTAATTACCGCTAGCTAACAAGTGATTAGCTTGTCTGATGTTTAAGAGTTAATTAGGGCTCTACTCATCTGAAGAATAATGAAGCTTGTAATACATTGCTGTTCAGTCTTCCTCTTTGTGCTAATTGTTCTCGCTTTCGATCTTGTTCTCTCGTTTGATCCTCTTCATTGAGATGAGATGGTACGCAAACTAGCAACGATCACATTTGTCTCACTGCTGATTTCATTTTATTTATAAAAAAGAAATAAAAATATCATTTTTTAATGATTAGTGTAAAAATAAGATCGAATTTGGAGTCGTTTTAAGAAAGAAAACATATCAATAACATAGAAATTAACAAATAATTAGCTTGAGAAGTAGAAACCGAAGCTGATATCTCTTGTTTTAGGACGATGGATGAGAAAAAACCATGGGGTTGTGGGTCCAAAACCCGTATATATGTGGTGGGTCAAACATTCATACTGACACCTTTTACTTCTGGACTACTTTATCTCTAAGGCATATTTTTCTCATTGGCCAATTTTTCTTTCGGTATAATTAGATTCAACGGAAAGCATTTTTTACAAAATGGCTCCATTAGTACAAAACCCTTCAAATTTAAATGTATTTACACCCCCAAAGATTCATATATTTCTTAACCATAAAGACCTATTGGCGATGACCAATATTCAGTTGGTCTAGTGGTAAAGTGGCGCTAGACTCTTAAGTGTTGTCTTGGAGATTCGAGTTCGAATTCTTCCGACAGCATGTATGGAAAAAGTTGATATTGGGAGGGTCGAAGGTCTTCGTCAGGTGTCGGATCCCCAAATGGGCCACGTCCGTACCCGGTTCGGATGTAAAGCGGCTTAGGCTGGTCGAACCGAATGTAAAACCAAAAAAAAGACCTACGGGTGATGTGTTAATTTTGCGTATTTATCGGATAGCTAATGGACAAATCAGTTTTCGATTTTTAAAATTTATTAATGTAAAAATGCGATTCAAATAATCATGCTAAGAAATTCTCATAAGAAATTAGAAGTATTTTCTTAAATTGTTCAAAAAAAAATGTATATGTTAAGTATTATATTATATGTAATTTACTATTTATAAATTTGATAAATAAAAAACACTAAATACTTATATATTTAATTAATATTATAATTAAAAAATTGTGTTTGGCACGAGAAAAAAATATAGTTCATATTTAAATGAAATTATAATATATTTGACTTGGTTATTCCCTTGCCCCATAGGTTATTATATTGTTTATGATAGAATGTTGGTATTATTTCTCGTTATTCTAGTTGTACTAGTAATACAACCCTAAAAAACGACCCGGTTAAAAGAAATATTTTTCTATAAATATATAATGTGTCTGTTTTTTCGTTATGCGACCCTGATGTGTAATGCTCAAGATATCATCATAACTCTTTAGATGGAAACTATCGATACTAGTAAAGTAGCGTATTGAATTGAAATTAGGGAGGAACTACGAATATTCTATAAAAGTGTCACATAACTTTTGAGGCAAAAGTTATTGTATTATTGTATGAACAATGTGAATGTGACACGTATTAAGTTATGGGACATTGAACACCCCTACAACATTGTCTTGACAAGGCCAGAAACTTCTAGATTCATCGAGTTTCTCTAGGCCATTAAAAACTCATCTAGGTTTGCCTAGATCCTTATAGAGTATACATTAAGACCATTCTCGTCAAGCAGGGTATGGATTCCTCTAGAACTGTCTAAATGCATATCATTCCTAGCTAAGGATCGAGATAACCATAACTATAAATAGGGAGGTCGCTCCTCATTTACAAATCATCCAAGAAAAGCTTGTATGTAAGTTCATTAACAATTAATCAAAGCTCTCTTTATTCACACAAAGCTTTAAGCTTCCTTAGTCATCGCTCTTCCGCAACAAACCTCACGAGTTAAGGCTTGACATAGTCATTTGACAAGACAACAAATAAGATATGAACGGTTGTGATTTTGAGGATACTCAGGCAGTGTCAAGTACGTAGTATTAGAGCGAGTTCATTCCAAGGAGACGTGATGGTTACTTAAGATACATGTGTATTCGGAATTTCCGACCCCAATGCCCAAGGAAAAGGGGCACGGAGACTCCCAAGGACCAAACAAGGAAGCCATTAAAGGACACGGTGGAAAATTTTGAAGCTCTCTTAGAGAAGATGCAACTTAAGTATCATGAGGCGATGGATAATGTTAAGGACATCAAGGAGGAGATCAACGTCCTCAAGGACGGTGATGAGGGTTGAAGTGGGAGCCTAAGATCTTGCAAATAAATTACAAGACCTAGTGTAATATAGGGAGTCAGGATCAAACACGGTGAAGATGATGTCTTGCTTTCACAAATTAATTAAGAAACTAAAATAAATAAATAAATAAAGTAATCTGAATATTTAATGAGGGTAAGGAACACAAACATAAACCAAAAACCAAAGATCAAGGGAATTGGTCGACTGAGGAAGGTCGGATCGACCGGGTTAAAACACGAGTTTAAAACCATATATCAATGTACAAATAACCAGAGAAGAAATTGGAGTTAAAGCTCGAGTTTTATTGGGACCAGTCGACCGATCTCCTTGGGGACTTGTTCGACAACTTCCTAAAACAATTTAAAAGATAAAAGAGATAGAAAGGAGAAAGTTTGGATATTTGGATAGTTCAAAATCAAATAGTAGCTAGAAAGGATGAAAGCAAACAATTGGTATTAATGAGATAAAGCTATTCTAGAATCCATATGACCTTAATATGTATATAATATATATCTCAGTCGGCAATTTCATAATATAGGATGTAAGTCATATCTATGTTGAAGACATCTTTGTCCGATTGTCACGTGGTCGGGTCTTTGTTGGACATACATCAATTTTGTCACTCATTGATTGTCAAATACCCAAGACAATGTCTTATCTTCACATCGAACTTAATAATAAGGTATGGAAGCTATAATTAATGTCACCTTAATCCAGCATCACTTTGAAGAGCATATAGAAAAGGAGAATTCCAAATACTACCATAACTCATATAGACAAACATCTCATACATATAATCAATTCAACATCATAGATCAATGCATCAAGCTCTCTATACCTTGGAAAAGATAGAATTAGCCATACGTACATACATGAAACAAACTATAAAGCTTTATTAATGATTGAAAACAAGGCAGTTGAGCGACCTCTACAAACAAATGGTAGCAAAAATTTGTGAAGAAGAAGGAGGAGGAGAAGGTGTCTAACTAATGGCTAAAACACCTTATTTATAGATTCAAGGGATAGCCTGAAACCCTAGTTCTACCACACTCTTATATTCTAATAAGATAAGATCGAAACTAAAAGATAAAACGTCCAACTAGACGGACCAACAACCTAGAGAAGAATGAAAAGGGAAATAAGCGGTTTGTTAGTTTTCTATTCGAAGTTTAATCCCATAAGTATTTGTGTTATTTTCCTCATGCTTAACTTTTTGATTGAATCTCACCTTTATATCTAGTTTGATCATCTAGGTATTTCGGTAATATCCAAAATGCTAGGAACTATCAATTCCAGGTTCGGGTTGCTCTTTAAGTAGAAAACACGTCTTACATAAGCGGGTTGTGAGTGTTCTTCATGAGTGAGATCTAATCACGTGTTTGTAGTAATGGGTTGTTTCTATTGCATGTGTCTTACTAATCCTTATTTTAACCCTTTTGTTTTAATTTATCATGTTGGTTTACGGATTGAATCTAACAATAAGTAGTATCGGGGTTGGTATAATTGGTATTCATATATGATCGGAATAAGAACAAATGGTGGGAGAAAATTCAAGAAAGCAACGATCAACCACATCTTTTGTGAAGTGAATAACTGTTAAATGCAACTTTTTCCCAACTCCAAAAACAAACTTTCATTTGTAAAAATTGTTTTACATGTTCTTATATTTTGTCAACTTTTGATATCAAAACCCCCTTGGTTACTGTTTGGTAAGTTTGATTTACGTAATAATTTGATGCTTTGGTCTCCTTTTGATTTGACCCTTACTTGTTTGTTATACTCTGTTTAGTAGGTATATGTAGGATAAACATTTGATAGGCACACGACTTTACGCTTGTCAGATTTGGCGACGTTGCCGGGGAAGATTTTTATTATTTCATATTATTGTGTTTTGATAATTATCAATCTTGGTGTGAACTTATTGTATAATTCACACTCGTGCTACTAATATATTTATTGTTTCCTTGGATCCAAAAATCGAGAGGACATTCCACATACATCGTAGAGAACACCGCATACTAGAAGCTGAAATGGCCGAACGAACACTTCGACAATTGACGCAACAATCGTTGATCGTGACCATCCCTACAATAGGAGAGGTGTCAACTTCAAGTTGAATCTTGGATTAATCCACTTACTTCCATCCTTTCATGGACTGAGTGGGGAAGATCCAATCAAACATTTTGGGAAATTCCACACGGTTTACATAAGCATGAAGCCATCCAACGTCAATAATATAAAGAGCAAATAAAGATGAGGGCTTTCGAATTCACCCTCAAGGACACAAACGTTGATTGGTATTGCCATCTACCTGCTGGAAGTATTGACACTTGAGAAAACCTACACAAAGCCTTCCTTGAAAAATACTTTCTGGCCAAGTAGGACAACCGTTTGAAGAAGGTCATAAGCAACATTAAGCATGAAGTAGACGAGACTCTACATGAGTACTATGAACAATTTGCAAGGTTTTACTCAAGTTGCCCTTTCCATGGTTACATAGACCAAGATTCGGTGTTGTATCTATACAATAGGTTGCTTTACAACGACAAAAGAATCATCGATGCCGCATGTGAAGGTAACATCCTTAAAACTACTATGGAGCTTGTCATGGAAAAGATCCAAGAGATGGCGGAAGGAACCAGAAACTTTGGTAGGACCTCTACCAAAAAAGGAGTCCATGTTGTACACCCCAGCCGCCCCGAAGTCGAGGATGACATTGCTGAGTTGAAAGAATGGTGAAGAGATTAACGATATTGGGGACACCTCAACATTTGAAGGCATACGGAGTCTATGCTAATCTATTCCATGCCATGGACACATGTCCCCTAGTACAAGACAACCCGCCGCCCCGAAGTTGAGGATGACAATGCTTTGGAAGGTTACGGACAACAAAGATTCCGGAATGATCAATACTCAAACAACTTTAACCCAAGATGGCGTGACCACCCGAATTTCAGATGAAGAGATCACGCGATTCAACAACAGGAACAACAATATAGATCTGGTAAGTATGAATCAATCGAAGACATGCTTCGTTTTCACTAAAAAAATTTCTACACATGTCAAAAGTACAAAATCCGATATCAAAATATAGAAAAACAGTTGGGACATATGACTGAAGCAATCCACAAGGATCGATGACAAAACATTAGGAAACCTACCATCTCAAACGGTAGTAAGTCCAAGGAAAAAGTCAATATAGTAACGCTTTGAAGCGGGAAACAACTGAGTGTAACTCTAGAGATTCAAAAATACAACGTTGAAAAATTGTTGTAAGAATTACCCGCGCCAGCGGCATACTCTGGTTGTGCCCGCGGTGATCCAGAGCCGCACCACGACCACCAATAATTGTGTCCGTGGTGGCATAGCAACGCCCCCGCGGTGTGAAAATGTCGCCCCCACGGTAGAAGCTCCCGAAATTGCAAAAGATCTTGACACAAACATCTATGTCCGTCCTTACTTCCCCCCTCTTTATTCCAAGAAGCCACCAACTCCATTACCAAAAGCTCTCAAAGAAAGAAGGATCATTGACGACAAAAATCTCTTCAAGACATTGGCTAAATGTGAGGAAAACTTTCCCTGCTGAAACTAGTCAAGATTATTCCTAAGTATGCTTGTTTCTTGAAGAAACTCTGCAGAAACTGAAAGGAAAACAGAAGGTTAAAGTAAGTGAACATGTTTCGGCAGTCTTTGAAAGACGGATGCCAAATAAGTTTACCAAACTAGTATGGTAAGTATTCCTTGTGTCATAGAAAAAACTCAATTTGATAAAGTTATGCGTGATATGGGTGCATCCATCAATGTCTTACCTTACTCTCTATACAAATCACTCGGTCTTGGACCTCTGCATGAAACTGGAATTGTTGTGCAACTTGCTGATAGATATAATGTGTATTCTAAGGGAGTAGTCGAAGATGTCTTAGTCATGGTTGACAACTTAATATTTTCTACTGGTTTCTTTTGTCTTAGACATATAACATGATATGCATGCTACTCATATACTGTTAGGAAGACCGTTCTTGAAAACTGCTGGAACAAAGATTGACTATGTTAGTAGAAAGCTTTCCATGGAATTTGGTGGAGAAGTACGGTGGTCGAATTTAACATTAATGATGCCATGAAACACTTTGTTGATGATCACTCTTTATGTTCCATTGATATAATGTCTACTATTGAGAATGATATAGATGACAACCACCCATAATATGCTTTGACAACTGACATGCAAGAGTTCTAGTCTGAATTGATGCATATGGTAAGTTTTCAGTCGCCCAGCTATGTATTGGGCCAATTTACTAACACCAAAATGAGAAGCTTGTTTTGTCTATTGTGTAGACCCGTGATATCAAACTCAAGCAGCTCAGCTCCCTTCTCACTTCAAGTATGCCCTCCTCATAGATAACAACACTTTGCCAATAATCGTGTCTAGTAAACTGCCAAGGGAGCAAGAGGAGAAGCTTGTGGATACATTCAAGGAGCATAAGACTGCACTCGGTTGGACCATATCTGACATCAAAGGAATTATTCCTTCCATATGTATGCACCGAATTTTGCTAGAGGATGAAACCAAGCCATCAAGACAACCACAAAGACGGATCAATCCGCCAATGATGGAGGTAGTAAAGAAAGAAGTTTTAAAACTCCTTCAAGATTGAAGGATAACATGATCTTCCTTATTTCAGACCTCATAATGGTGGAAATTCAACAAGGCAAGTTGGTCCCTAACAAGACACAAAAGGGCTAGAGGTTTTACATTGATTACCATAAGATGAGTGTAGTAACTTGAATGGATCACTTCCCCTTATATTTTATTGATCAAATGCTAGAGCGTCTTGCAAGACATCCTTACTATTTTTTCTAGATGGATACCCATGTTATTTCCAGATAGTCATAACACCAAAGGACCAAGAGAAGACGACTTTTACATGTCCCTTCGGCACATTTGCATACCGTATAATGCTTTTTAAATTGTGTTACACATCCTATACTTTTCAACGTTATATGATAAGTATTTTCTCTAAATATATAGAAAATTTTATTGATTCATGAATGACTTTACGATGCATGAGAATAACTTTGATGCATGCTTAAAACACTTGACACTTGTGCTAAAAAGATGTGGGGAGACTAACTTAGTGTTAAAATCCGAGAAGTGTCATTTATGGTTAAACAAGGAATTGTTTTGGGTCGTACTATTTCTGCTAATGGTATCCAAGCCATGACAATTCCAATCTATAATTTTCATTGTTCTTCACGAACTGGGCTCTCTCCTAGTCTTGCTACTTGGTGTTGATTTCTCCAAGGCCGCTATCAGATCACACAACTTTTCTCTAGGTAGGCATGGGTCATGATCCTCCCCTTCCGCTTTCTTTATGCTTCTCTTGCCTAAATCCAACAACATGTACTAATTATTGGCTTTCTTTTTGGCCATCTCTCCCCATCATTGGGATTCTTTTGAAACCTTTGACTCTATTCTCTTGTCTAATCTCCTCGTCGGGATCTTCTTGTTGATTTCCCTCTTTTGTCTCCACTACCAATACCTCCCCTAGGATAGACGTTTATGTTCCTTCTTGTTCTCTCTGTATTCCTACTTCATTCTCTTCCTTCTCAAATTTCTCTTTTTGTCTCTTCAATTACCTTCATGGCCTCAATCCACCGTATGTGACTTCCTTTCCTCATGTCCATCCCAATGCTCATTTTTTCCGTTTGAGCACGCATCCAAGGACCACATTGATCAAGGTTCTCTTTATCTTCCTCCTTAGTCTTAAAAAAGCACGACTTCAGCGCGTGACCAATCCTGTCACACCGGTAGCATAAGGTTGGTAGCCTCTCGTATTGAAACTGGATCCATCGTTCCTTCTCCTTTACCATCACCATCATACTTCTAGGAAGAGGCTTAGTGATGTTCATCTCCACCCTCACTTGCAGGAACCCCGACAACAATTATTAGGGTTTTCATCGTATTGATTAAAAACCCCAACCCTCTTCCCAACTCTTTCTGCCGTTTCGCGAGCGTGTATCCCAATTGGGATGGTCACCACCGTCATCCATAATGATTACTTATCAAAATGTGATTTCTCATAGCTCTCATGTGGGTTCACCTCTTGAAGCAAAAATAGATGCTCGTCAAAATTCCAGGGTCTCTCTTTCAGAACCCTAGTTTTATGAGCCTTCTAAAGAACTGGAATAGGAAAAAAAATTCTCTTACTTCTTCGATAACCACCTCTTTTTTCAATCTCCAAATATATTTGATTGTGCTTCTTTAGGGCATTAACTTTTCTTTTTGCAAAGAAAAAAAACCCCAACCATTATTAGGGTTTTTATCGTATTGAATAAAAACCCCAACCCTCTTCCTACTCTTTCTGCCGTTTCGCGAGCGTGTATCCCAATTGGGATGGTCACCACCGTCATCCATAATGATTACTTATCAAAATGTGATTTCTCATAGCTCTCATGTGGGTTCACCTCTTGAAGCAAAAATAGATGCTCGTCAAAATTCCAGGGTCTCTCTTTCAGAACCCTAGTTTTATGAGCCTTCTAAAGAACTGGAATAGGAAAAAAAATTCTCTTACTTCTTCGATAACCACCTCTTTTTTCAATCTCCAAATATATTTTATTGTGATTCTTTAGGGCATTAACTTTTCTTTTTGCAAAGAATTTTTCCATAACGTAAAATTCCACTCTTGTCTGTAGATTGTAGTTTTTGTCGGGTTGTACAATCAATGGTTCATTAGATCCTCATCTTTTGTCAGTTTGAGGCCCCACATATCTCCTTTGGATATCCTCCATCTTTAGATATGTGCTTTACCCCTTTTTTTTGGACGACGTCAAACTCGAGAAAGCCTAAACCTTGGAACTCACTAACTTTTTTTACCAAAAAGGTAAAAAGTCATTTCAACTGACATGAATAGTTTGTTTCCTTAACATCACGATCCTTACCAAGCGTGGTGTTCAATTTGCAATTGACTATCATCCAATTGATGACTTTGATCGTGTGATTAAAACTAGATGTACAAAAGCTGATGAAATACTTATTATTTTTTTTCCGATTTAAAACTCTTACAATCTAATAATGTTATTTCATGTGACATCCTTGAGTTATTGTCACGTTCATGTGATACGTCACATTTCAATAGGTTTTAAAGTAAAATCACCTTATAAAAAATATATTGTTAGATTCGATCAACTTTCCGGGTGACATATTAAATTAATTGACAAAAAATGTTGATATAAATAAGATTAACATATTTTACTTAATCGCTTAATTAATACTTTATATATATATATTACAATAGTACTTTTTTTTTTACATAATTATAAAAGTATTTAAATTATCTACTTTTGGCTTATTATTATTGAAAGGACACATAATAAAATTAGGGTACCATATATAACTAACAGAAACTACGGAATATCATGCGATACTATTTTTATTTGAATACTGATTATACATAATAATAAACCCACAATATTCACATATACATATTATTATGCCCATGTAAAGAAGCTAATTATTAATTTAAAATTAAAATGTATAAAACAATTACATTGTATGAGAATACTAGTCTAACTAGTAACTAGTTTAGTGCCCGCATCTTATGCATGTTTTACCTAAATAAAAAATATCATATTATAGTTTTTATGTATTATGTATCAATATTAATCTAAATAAAAGTTAATTATAGGTTAAATGAATTTTTAAACATAAAAATTAATATTTTAATATCCTCTAGAAAAAAAGACCGTATAAAAATAACTATATTTTAGAAGAACCAAATAATTTTTTATATTAAAAACAAATTACATTAGAAAATTTATTTTAAATTTAGTATTTGTAGTAACCGAAAATCCTATTCTGTTTTGATAATAATCTATTTTATATTAATAAGATGACGTGTCATTGGTATATACCTAATGGAAAGTGATGTGGCACATGTACCATTTAGTAATTTAATAATAATATTTGTTATAAAAGAAAAAATGGCAAATCGGTAGGTAGATATAGTGTGACAAATCTATAAATAACTCAAAAAAAGAATCTTATGTGGCATGTCTTAGAATATGACACGTAAGCAAAATGCTTCGAGAAATTTTATTCCCTCTGATACCGGAAAAGAAAGGCCCATCGCCTGACCATGGATGAAATAAGGATATTGGTAATTAGAAATAAAAATGCAAACATCTAATTAAATCATGTTTTAGTGAAAAACCCTTTATGACACTAGCATCATTCTTAATAGAAGATTATCCTTTATATTTAATATGTCATTTTTCTTTTCCTAATTATGCATCTAATTAGAAACTATAACAGATGCACCTCTCTTATATTACAACAAAATTTAATAATATCATAAATCGGGGCATACCCTAGTCCAAAGTCCCTGAAAAAATGAGTTATGATTTGCATCACTTGATTGACAAGTAAGTTTTATTACAAGCACTAGGATACATTTGTTTACCGTAGTTTGTGAAAACATATAGATATTTCTAAGATATTGAAATATCAATAATGTGTGCAAACCATAAGTGGTTATAATACTTATCTATAACTTTGTGCATATGATTGGTGATATATATATCTTTTGTAAAACCACACTTATGCATCACTTTTTCCGTCTCAATTTTGTTGATCTTTGTCTCCGTGATGACAATTGTCGGGCGGATTCTCCAAAATCAATCTCGAAGAGCTCTGACTATCGGGGTGTTGTCCAAGCCCTGACATTTCTAACCTATAATTTCCATGTTCTTTGCGAAATGGGCTCTCTCGTAGTCTCGCTACTTGGTGTTGATTCCTCCAAGGCCCCATCGCCACACAACTTCTTTCTAGGTAGGCATGGGTCATGCTCCTCCCCTTCCACTTCCTTTATGCTTCTCTTGCCTAAATCCAACAACTTGTACTAATTACTGACTTTCTTTTTGGTCATCTCTCCCCATCCTTGGGATTCTTTTGAAACCTTCGGCTCTATTCTCTTGTCTCATCTTCTCGTGGGATCTTCTTGTTGATTTCTCTCTTTTGTCTCCACTACCACAACGTCCCCTAGAATAGACGTCTATGTTCCTTTTTAGCCTCTCCGTATTCCTGCTTCATTATGTTCCTTCTCAAATTTATTTTTTTGTCTCTTCAATTACCTTCATATATGGCCTCAATCCACCGTCTGCTTACTTCCTTTCCTCTTGTCCATCCTAATCCTCGTTCTTTCCGTTTGAGCACGCATCCAAGATCAAGGTTCTCTTTATCTTCCTCCTCATTCTTAAATAGCACGACTTCAACGTGTGACCAATCCTGCCACACCGGTAGTACAAGGTTGGTAGCCCCTCGTACTGAAACTGGATCCATCATTCTTTCTACTTTACCATCACCATCATACCTCTATGAAGAGGCTTAGTGATGTTCATTTCCACCCTCACATGCAGGGAACCTCAAAAGCAATTTTTAGGATTTTCATCGTATTGAATGAAAACCCCAAACCTCTACCCTACTCTTTCTGCCATTTTGCGGGAGTGTATCCCGATTGGGAGGCCCGCCACGTTCATCCAGAGATGATGACTTAAAACGTGATTTCTCATAGCTCTAATGTGGGTTAACCTCTTGAATAAAAGATAGATGATCATCAGAATTCCAAGGTCTCTCTTCCATAACCCTAGTTTTGTCGGCCTTCTAAAAACCTGGAATAGAAAAATGTTTTCTCTTACTTCTTTGTTAACCACCTCCTTTTTCAATCTCCAAATATATTTGATTATGCTTCTTAGGGCATCAATTTTTATTTTTGCAAAGAATTTTCCCATAATGTTAAATTCCGCCCTTGTTTGTAGTTTTTTGTCCGGTTGTACAATCAACGGTTCATCAGTTCCCTCCTCTTTTGTCAGTTTGAGGACCCCACGTATCTCCTTTGGATATGCTCCATCTTTAGATATGTTCGTTATCCCTTTTTCTTGGATGGCGTCGGACTCAAGAAAGTCTAGATCCTGGAACTCACTAACCTTTTAAAGGTAAAAATTAATTTCAATTGAGATGAATAGTTTGTTTCCTTAACATCACGATCCTTACCAAGTGCGGTATTCAATTTGCAATTGACTATAATCCAATTGATGACTTTGATCGTGATATTAAGACTGTGCATAAAAAATGAAATACTCATCATTTTTTTTTTCGATTTAAAACTCTTACAATCTAATAATGTTATTTCATATGACATCCTTGAATTATTGTCACTTTCATGTGACAATCCAAAATTCAATAAGTTTTAGTAAAATCACCTTACAACAAAATATATTGTTAAATACGCATCAACATTTATTGTTTTCGGGTGACATATTAAATTAATTGACAAAAATTGTTGATATAAATGAGATTAACCTATTTTACTCTAAATGGACTTTCAAACATAAAAATTCATATTTTAATATGCTTTAGAAAAAAGACCGTATGTAAATATCTATATTTTAGAAGAACCAAATAATTTTTAAATTAAAAACAAGTTACGTTATAAAATTTATTTCAAAATTGGTATTTGTCAGAAAATTCATTTATGTTTTGATAATAATATATTATATATTAATAAGATGACGTGTCATGAAATATAGTGTGACAAATCGGTAAATATAGTGTGACAAATCTTTATATAAATCAAAATTAACGCGAAAAACATAAGATCATAGTTATAACCAAATAACAAATTAAAAAAAAAGAGTTCATAAATATTATCTCTTTCGGGTTTTTCCCCTTAAATATTCAGAAATGTTTTTTTAATAATTATTTTATATTCCCGTTTTCTCTACAAGAATAATACTAGAAGGCAGCGACGACCATCACGAACTTCTCGAGCGACTCTCTCACTTTCCTCCTCCTTCTGTAAAACCCTAATTGTCCAATCCTTCTTCTTCTCCTCCCTCTCCTCGCTTCCTCCCTTCTTTCCCCCTCTCTACAGATTCCGATCATCCACCCAATCGAATCAATTATTGATTCGTGTTCGAAGAAACTCCGTTTCTAGTGAAATCGTCGATATCAAATCCCTAATCTCCTCCATGCCTTATTGACTTCGTTTTGGTGGATCTTGGCCCTGTTATCCCTTGTCTTTGATTTTAATAGGTTGTGTTCCTGCATCGATCGAGGCTGGCGGGTTTGGGGGCCTTGTTGTAAATGGCGGATCCGCCAGGTTTCCGCTGGCCATTCCATTCCTTAGAAGTCGCCTTTGTGTTCGGTAATCTTCAGTTTGGGTGCGCAATTCGAAGTATTAAGTTAATAGTGGAAGATAAAGAAGTCGGTGAAGCATGGTGAGCGTGGTTAGGGTGTACTTTCCGTCCGAGATTCCTATTGTAGGCTGCGAGCTCACGCCTTACGTTCTGGTTCGCCGTCCTGATAAGCCTCATTCTACCGATGATATTCCCGAATCGTCTCCTGTCGATGGCCATTTCTTGAGATATAAGTGGTGAGTGTTGCTTGCTTCAGTTTATACTCGTTTGCCGAGCACATTGAAATGGTGTGATTTATTTTTTGAAGATCTTTCTTTGTTGCTGAGGTGTTTGGCATGTTCAGATTCGTTTACTGCTTTGTGGTGCTGGATAAGGTTGCATTTTACAATTAAAAAATTAATACCTCTTGTAGTTGTTATAATCAATTTCATACTCCTTGCTTCACTATTACTGTTAGATTCGTCCTTGTTGAGCTTCTTGATGGCTTTGATTTACTTTAAGAACTGCGATGTTCCAATTTTAATTCACATTAGCTTCAAGGAGATTGACTTTATGTAATAAGTTGTACAACGATTTTTCGGGATTGGATAAAAAAAAGAAACGGTTCATGCTTAATGGAAATCGGTAGCCTCTTTTAGTTAGGATATAGTATCCATCTGATTGACACTGACATACACTTGAGAGATGTAGGGAATGGGCTTATGTCGAGTTTAGCTGGTAAAAACATAAATCATGGCCCTTGTATAACTGTGCTGTCATTCGTGACAAGTAAGCTGAGTGGCATTCTCTAAAGTCGATGGAAATAAAATGTTTATAGTGGCTGCTTGATGCTTAACTCTGTTAAGTAATCATCCTTGTTTATGAGACCAAATTTTCTTTGATTCTCTTCCCTCATGCCATTGTAATCAATTTAAATTTTAGGTCCTTGGTGAAAGCTAGTAGGTTGTCGGGGATACATTACTAGAGGTTTATATCCTTTATTAACCTACTTTTTTGTTCAACTTGCATATATAACACATTTAATTTTTTTTAATCACCAGACATTCTTCTAACATATGCAAGTTATATTGCTATGACAACTTAGAAGTGATACTGCTTGTGTGCAGTTTCATTCTGGTACATAAAATTTTCAAAATAATTATTAATTCCTCTGAAAATTTGAATTTCAATGAGAAATAGATGAGATGTCTAAATTATGCTACTTAAAATGAAAAGTAGAAACTCATTGGGGAACTATACTAGAAATTACCAACTTATGCAGTTTTCCAACAAAATGTCAAAGTCCTATAACCAAATAAAGGATTTTATTAGTGGTGAAAATGCTTACTTCCCTTTCTGCCCTTTCTCAAATTGTATGCAATTTACTGGAAATGTGAGGTAGGCACTATTTCCTATTATTCAACTGAATAGATGTTTTATGTGGGAAAGAAGTATCGATGTTTTGAGGAAAAAGCAGTCATAGTCAGGGATTGGGAATTCGAGAATTAATTAATAAGCTTGGTGGAAAATGGTTTGTGAGTGGTTAAATGAGTTATTTTAATATAATTTGAAATTGAAAGGATATCGTTGAACTATGCATGTTCATGAATGGTGATCAATTGGCTTGACGAATTGAAGTTTGGAAGCTGATCTGAGATAATGATGCAATAACTAATTAATCAAATGCATAGATGTAGTGGCCTTAGATCCAATTGATGTTAAAATTGAAAATTTGTAAGTGATCTGATGCCTCATGCTCGAGTATTACCCTGGATAAGTTTTCCTCCTTAATGGTTGCATTCTTTACAATTTGGATGTTTTGTTGTTCATACATTAGGTTCTTTTAGGTTTGCGTCATGGATGCCTGCAAAAGAAAGTAGTAATAATTTATTATTGATGTAACTGTTTATGTTGTAGGTACCGTATAGAAAGTGATAAGAAAGTTGCAGTTTGCAGTGTGCATCCAACTGAGCAAGCCACGTTACAGTGCTTAGGCTGTGTTAAGGCTAAACTACCTGTTGCCAAGAGTTATCACTGCTCCCCTAAGTGCTTTTCAGATGCATGGCAGCATCACCGTGTTCTGCATGACCGTGCTGCTAGTGCTGTTAAAGAAAATGGAGGCGAGGAGGATGAGTTGTTTGGGCGGTTTAATAGTTCTGGATCTGGAGTTATAAATGCTGGCTTGCCTCCATCTTCTTCAAGCACTAACTTAGCTAATGGGTCTGCTCCTCTCTATCCTGCTGCAGTTGCACAAAGGAGAGGTGGTGAGACATGGTTTGAGGTTGGACGCTCTAAGACATATACCCCTTCAGCTGACGATGTTGGTCATCAACTTAAGCTCGAGTGTGTAGTTGTAGATGTTGAGACAGATCTTCCTGTTGGGCATGTCAGCACCCTCACAACTTCTCACGTCATCCCTGCTCCAACCCCCACTCCTCGTCGTTTGATTCCAGTAACTGGGATTGAGATCAAGGTTCGTTTGGAGCCAGATACCCGTCTTTCTTCAACTGGAAACTTTACTGTGCTCTCGTACAACACTTTAGCTGATGCATATGCCACAAGTGAAGCTTATAGTTATTGCCCTCCTTGGGCTCTTTCATGGGCCTACCGCAGACAGAATTTATTGAGGGAAATTGTTGGATACCGTGCTGATATCATTTGTCTTCAAGAGGTAAGGAGGCTTGACCTTTTTTCTACCTTTAGAGTTTAGACCTGCTATTAACTCCACTTTTTTTTTTTTCTTTTACCATGTTAAATTGTTGTATGTTATTTTTAGTATTCTTGGATGTTGCATCATATATATTTGTTTTTTGACATCATCTGAATTACGATTTTGCTTTTTGGAAGTAGGGGGTAGCACTTCAATTGAGATAGAAATCAGTTAATATATGCACTTGTATTTTTGAAAATTGGGCTTCAAGAGTATTTTTCTTGTCAATAGTTCTGAACCGAGCTGGTCTTCTGTATCATTTTTATATTCTGCAGGTCCAAAGTGATCATTTTGAAGAATTTTTTGCTCCTGAGCTTGATAAACACGGTTACCAAGCTCTTTATAAGAGAAAAACATCTGAGGTTTGAATGCTGGACTTTGCAAATTGTATCTGGATTATGGATTTCGTATCATCGGGTGGTGTTTTACTTCGTCTTCTGTATGGTGTAGGTCTCCCAGACATTTGATGGCTGTGCTACTTTCTTCCGTAGAGATAGATTTTCACATGTGAAGAAATATGAGGTTTGATATTCTTGTGCAGTCATTTCGTCTATTATTATTGTCTCTGTTTCTTCGAGTTTTAAACTCTATACATTCTTATCCTTAGGTTGAGTTTAATAAGGCTGCACAGTCTTTGACGGATGCGGTAGTTCCTGGTGCTCAGAAGAAAAGTGCATTAGGTCGATTGGTTAAGGTATAATATTTGTGAGGTTATACTTTCAATTAAGTTTTTAGGGATGATGGTCGTTCTTTCTTTAAATTGGTATAATTTGATCTCATATGTAGGATAATGTTGCACTAATAGCAGTTCTTGAAGCCAAGTTCAGCTATCAGGGAGCTGATAGCCATGGGAAACGGCAACTTCTTTGTGTGGTGAGTACAATTAGTTATAGAACCTTTCCATCTTGCTTTCAATATATACTAAAGTTGTTGTGCTCATCTCATGTGCTAGTCTATCTTGATAGCTTTGTCCATTTCTCATAGTTCTGTTCCAAGGATACTTGAACAATTGTATTGATTCGTCTGCTTTGCTCTTTTAAGCGACTAGGCATATGTTGCTGTCAGTAGTACTAATATAAACAATAATCTAGCTGTTTGTTATTGGTTATGTGGCTTTTTGAATCTTGCTGCTGTCTCTATATGGTTGTTACAGCATCTAGTGTGCTCTCATCTGATATAGTCAGTCTATATCATCATTACCACATCCATGAAGTCCTGATTTTTTCTGTCTGTTCTGCTTAATGATTTTCCTTCTCTGCCTCCAAATCCACAAAGCATATTTATGTGTATCAATACTACAAGCAAACACATGTTATGGCCTGTATAGCTGTAGCTCTTTCAATTTTTGGTTTTCTTTATCCACACAGATTTCTCTGTATCCATTTGTCTCTTAATTCTTACATGATTTTGTTAAATCTGATATGACAATCTTTTCATGTTCTTTCTGCTTATTGTGACTTATTTGAACCTGTTGGTGCCTTGGAGCAGGCAAATACACATGTAAATGTCAGTCAAGATTTAAAGGACGTCAAACTCTGGCAGGTTAGATGTGCATGCTAGTTCTGTTAAGTTTTGTTCGAGTAATTTTTTTGCGGTGCATGACCAGAACTTTTCCATTGTCAACTACATTAGGTTCATACTTTATTGAAAGGCTTGGAGAAAATTGCAGCTAGTGCAGACATCCCTATGTTGGTCTGTGGAGATTTTAATTCAACACCTGGAAGGTTGTTTTTTCCACTTTAGCTGTATTATGTTGTTTTTTGCTTACAGAGTTACAGTTGCAATACTATTAATACTATCATGGTTTCTGAGAACTTATATTTTGACGCAACTGCAGTGCCTCTCATGCACTTCTTGCAATGGGCAAGGTTGACTCTATACATCATGATTTGACAGTAGACCCACTGGGTATCTTGCGCCCTCACTCGAAGTTGTCACACCAGCTGCCATTGGTATGTACACGTTGGTGATATGTTACCATTTGTGTAGTTTTTATTCATTTCTGGCTTGAGATTGATGCCTTTTTTGTGAAATATATAGGTTAGCGCGTACTCTTCCTTTGTGAGAGGGGTGGGATCACATTTAGAGCCGCAGAGGAGAAGAATGGATACTACAACAAACGAACCCTTATTTACATATTGCACCAGGGATTTCATCGGAACCTATGATTACATATTTTACACTGGTATACATTTTCAACTTGAGTCTCTGTTGTTTAGTTTTCCGTCAATTTTGGTGTTGATGCACTACTTACTTGTGGGGGCATAATAAGCTTCTACTAAAATCTCGATTATTCAACTATGGTTTCAGCCGACTCCTTGACAGTGGAGTCTTTACTTGAACTGTTGGACGAGGATAGCTTGAGGAAAGACACTGCCCTTCCATCTCCAGAGTGGTCCTCTGATCATATAGCACTTTTAGCTGAATTTCGCTGCAAGCCTAGAACTCGACGTTAGCTGCATCATCAAGGTAGAGAAAAGGTAAAGATTAAAGAGTGAAGGATATTTTTTGACATAGTAGTAGCACATGCAATGTAGTTATATTTTTGGATTTTGGCTGCTGATATGAGTGTTGTTGTCTGCCTTCCGTTTCAGGTCTTTGTCTGAGAATGTTTGAATTGGGAGGGCAGGAGGAGAGAAAAGTTACAGTGACTCAACCATGGGTGGTACGCGAAGAAGGATTGTGGTGGTTGTGGTGTTTTCCATCGCCTATTGCTGAATCTCTATGCAAATGACCTGCTCTTGTATCATGCCAATAGGAAGAAAATGTGGTTCTCTTATTTGAAAGTCTCCTATTTCCCCCCTTTGTTTTCAGTTTCATATTTTTCCCCTTTTCTTCGATAGAAATCACCCACAGTTACTGATGGGGGCGCGCTCACAGCGATTATGTGTAAACTTCCTTTCTTTGATTCTGAATTTCCAACAAAGCATATGTTGGTTGGTAGCCTTGTCACAAAGACCAATTGGTTAGCTCTCTCAACTTTTCGAATCCTTTTCACATTTTGCTTTTCCTCTTTTCCCCTTTTCCCGTTGGTAATGTGTTTAGTGAATTTTGTATTTGGGGAGCTCGAGTGATTCTATAATCCCGAAACACGTGCTGTGAAAAGGGAACAAGATAGGTTGGAGATTATAACCTATGGTTATAATCAGTTAAACATCAGTGTCGCATAGGCTGGTAGAATGTTGGTATCATTCAAAAGGATTATACTAAACGTGCGAGGAGAACAAAATATGTAATGTCGCCTAGAAATAGAATCCCCAAGGACAATTACAAATGTTGTTCACTAATAATACTATTATAGTCACGAGGAATTGTTCCTCCCGGTACAACAACTGTATTACTTAGATTTAACGGTTTTGTTTAATTTCTAAAATAACCAATTCAGTTTTTCAATTAATTTTTGTTTTTCAAAATTACCCGGGGCTGCTTCCGGTAGATTCACTTGCTACATTATTGGCCTTTGGTTTGTTAATTTACTTGATCCAACGATCTACATCCACGCCATTTAAATATTTATAAGAGGTACTACGACTATTTTACAATCGCCATTTAAATATTTGTAAGAGGTACTACGACTATTTTACAATTTGCATAAGAAAAGAACAATTTTGTCTTGTTGAAAATCTGTTTATTAAAAGGGGCAGATGTGGTAACATTTTGTAGTTTTTGTGAAAAAACTATAATAATTATTATCTTCGTTCGTATTTTTTAGTTCATTCGCTCAAAAGTATACACTATTAGTTTGCATATTTTATGTGGTTGGTTCACGTATTATTTTCTGTTGTTAGTTTAATTCGTTCAAAAACTGTCAATTCCTATAGTATAATATAGTTTGAACGAAATTTACAAAAAATTTGAATGAAAAAGTCTTTGTCGAAAAATACAAATAAATAATAAAAAACTGAGCTAATAGAGTGTTTTAGTAATTCATAAATTTTATATTATTAGTCCATCGTTATGTTGAACTTTAAAAAAATGAACTAACAAAAAAGTTGGAAAAATGTAAACATTAATACATTTGAACTAATCGAATAAAAAATTTGAACGAAAAAAAATGTTAAAAGCTAAGAACTATTAGTTCAAATAGTTTAAATTAATTGAACAAAAATATGAATCATTAGAACAAACAATTTAAACTAAGAGAAAAAGGGGAAACATTGGAATATAAAAAAATCAAAATTTGTATACTATTATTTAAAAAAAAGTTTGAATGAAAAAATGTTTTAAAAAATAAGAATAAACCGTTTGAACTAATTGAACAATATATGAACAAATAGAATAAACGGTTTGTACCAATTAACAAAACTCGTAAACTGAAATAATAATTGTTAAAGTTTTCTAATAAAAATTATAAAATTTTCAACGGCGTATCTCTTTTAAAAAACAAATTTTCAAAAGGAAAAAAAATATCACCTGAACTTTTACAATTACAAAAATGTCACTGCGTTGTCCAATAAATCATGACGTGGATTTGTACAAGTGCATTGGCGGTGATAAATGCTCCATAATCCCGTACCCGTATTTTTGCTCCATACCTTAACCAGATCCTAATATATTTAACTATATTAAACAAAAATATAATATATTATATAAATTTATCATATAAAACGATGATGTTAATTATAATCGTGCAAGATTTATTTCCCCCAAACTTCAAGTCTTATCAAATATCAATATAAGCTAAAACATTATTAAAATAAAAAAAATCGACCAACCTTTTTAAAAAATAGCTTGTTCTTCTTAAAAAAAAACAAACAATTCACATCGTCACCTACAACGAGTTTTTTTTTTTTTATAAATAAATAAGCTAAAGCTTAAAAGTAGTATAATTTGACACATATCTTCTATCAATCAATAGAATATCCTTGAGCACAAGACGAAAAAATACCCACCCAACATTGTCAAATCAACCAAAAGACCGAATAAGTGATAACATTAATATTCCTATCGCCCAATACCCTCCACGATAAAACCCTAATTTTCCGTCCCTAAAGATGTCATATTTCATTTTAGATATTACGCTCCAATTATAAGTCCAAAAGGTTAGGGCAAATAATATCGCAGCCCATATCACAGAAAACAATACATTCGCGCGTGTATGATACAGGCTCTTTACACCCAACCGGAACATCGCGTGAACAACACATTCTACCAACGCGAGTGGTTATTACATTTTAATTTTCAACTTTTTTTTTTTTTTAAAAAAACGTAGGGAAATAACACCCAGCGCATAGCGAGACGAAGAAGGGAACGCCGTCCCAACAAGTCATATTTAGTGAAGGGAATGTCCATTTCCGTGTAAATCTTTTCCAGTTGGAGTTGAAATCGGGAGGAAGAGAGAGAGGAAAGAGGGATTTGGAGGAATCTATATATCTATATCCGCGTTCTCAGAGATTTTCTCGCTTTGGTTTTTCTGATCCGTCCAAGCAGTAATACCTAGGGTTTGTGGTGTTTTTTCTTTGATTCGTCAACGCCAATCCTAACTTTAATCACAGGTCAGATTTTGATCCTCCAATTTGTCTATTTACAATTTTTTTTCCTTTTTTTCCCATTGTTTCTTTTAAGCAGGATTCGTGTTGTATCTTCTAGTTTTCATTCTCTGATTCGATTTCTCGATTTTAGTGGTTCGGTCAAGTTGCTTTTAATTTTTTTTATACATTAATTCATTAAGGAATAGGTTTTTCGCTTGGTATGGTTGTAGATTAGACCAAGTTTGTGAAATCGGCGTTGGTTTTTGGCTTGCAAGGATTTGTTTTTGTCCAAGGATTCGTATTTAGCGTTTTCGTTGGGGTTCTGGTCTTCCGAGTGTTGGTTATATTATCGCGAACGTGTTAATTGTTAGGGGGCTGTTTTCGTTGATGATTTGTTGTTTCGAGATGATGATTTGCTTTTACTGATTGGGCTTCGGAATTGTGGAGATGCTTGAGTTGATTAACTTGGGTTTTCTGTTCTGATCTATGCTTTATAGATTGAAAAGGAGGATATTGAAGGTAATTGCGGATTACTGCTGGTATTGCACGACTATTTACTTGTTGGAGCTGGGAAAAGGTGTTTGTGGAGTTGTTAGCTTGCTTTGGTGCATTTCTGTGAACGTTGACTACAATGAGTACCTCTTGGGCAGATGCTGCTGGATCCGAGGGTGACCATGTGTTTCCAGGTTCCTCGGAGAATAATGGTTTTGGTGGTGGGTCACGGCCCACCAAACCGGCTTATTTACCACCACACCTTCGAAACAGGCCACAGCAGTCTGAGCCTGCTGCAGCATCTAATGTGGCACCTGCACCATCCTTTAATGACAGGTCCTCTTATGGTGGATCTAGCAGTGGTTCCAGGTGGGGTGGTCCTAGAGCAGATTTTGGACGCCAAGGTTATGGTGGCGGTGGTGGTAGAGGCGGAGGTGGATGGAATGGAAGAGGTGGAGGTGGCGGATCATGGGACCGTGGGAGGAGCCGAGAGGTAAACCCTTTTGGTGATGATAACGAGGACCCCATTGATGAGCAGCCATTTGAGCAGGATAATACAGGCATCAATTTTGATGCTTATGAAGATATCCCTGTGGAAACTAGTGGAGATAACGTGCCTCCTCCCGTAAATACTTTTGCAGATATAGACCTCGGTAATGAGCTGAATGCAAATATCAGGAGATGCAAGTATGTGAAGCCAACTCCTGTCCAGCGGCATGCAATCCCAATTTCCCTTGCTGGACGGGATCTGATGGCTTGTGCTCAGACTGGATCCGGGAAAACTGCAGCTTTCTGCTTTCCAATTATAAGTGGAATAATGAGGGCGGGCCCTCCAAGGCCGCGTGGAGCGCGAACTGCAAATCCATTTGCACTAATATTGTCTCCTACTAGGGAGCTGTCAATGCAGGTTAGATTCTGGTTGATCCAATGAATTTTAATCAGAAACTTTTTGTTCATCAATATGCTATGAATGGAGTCTTATCATTTTTTCTATATAATAAACATAATTTTGACACTTTCTTCAGATAAATGATGAAGCTAAAAAATTTGCCTACCAAACTGGTGTGAGGGTGGTAGTTGCCTATGGAGGAGCACCAATCAGCCAACAGGTGAGGCTTTGAGATTATTGTTTTCTATACAATTTGCCTCTTGCAAGGTGTGATGCTTTTTGATATTGTGTCTTCAGCAGATTATTGTTTTTCTATACAATTTCCCTAATGCAAAATGATTTTGGAGGATTTCATGGTCTTGTAAGTTAGTTTATAGATCGCTCATATAGCATATTTAAAGTTATTTGGTAGTACAACCTGATTCAGATGGTCGATCATATCATCTAGCTTTTCTTGATCTGGAGGAGTTCGGTCATACGAGACTTGGTTACGGGAGTTTGAAGTTTAACTAGGCATGTGTTGTTAGTCTAAAAATAATATTTTTTGTTGCTAGACGTTACGCGACTTATCCCCACCCATCTCTATCCTGGTCCTTTTCTGTGTTTCTTACAGTCGAGGCGCTCATTCTGTTAATCTATTTTGCCTGCCATATATCTCATTTATACTTTCTAAATGTGTGAAGAGGCTTCTAGTCCTATGCTATTATGTTATGCTTGAATGACAATGTTCTGGCTTGTTCTCTTGATCTTTAGTGCAAGCAGTTTGTTTAGTAGACTCTCATATTTATGACTGATGCTTACTTTCATATTTTCAGCTGCGGGAGCTTGAGAGAGGGGTTGATATACTTGTTGCAACTCCAGGGAGGTTAGTGGATTTGCTCGAAAGGGCCAGGGTGTCTTTGTCAATGATCAGATACTTGGCTCTTGATGAGGCAGATCGTATGCTTGATATGGGTTTTGAACCACAAATTAGAAAGATAGTTGAGCAGACTGACATGCCTCCTCGTGGTGTGAGACAGACAATGCTTTTCAGTGCAACCTTTCCAAAAGAAATCCAGGTTTAGCTCATCATATTATCCTGTCATTGATTAAATTCTTTCCAATCTTTAATCTCACCCATGAGACCATGATGATTGTGTAATGTCCAATCTGCATTTAAATTGATTTAGTAGGCCCGGTTTTGTTGCTTATTAGTTGAAATACACATAATTACTGTCCATAACTTGTTAAATGGGAACTTGCCTTATAAACCTTGGCTTTACCAATCATACCATTTCTTTAACTTGGAAAATGATTGGCTGATTTCATACAAAATGGTGGTATTGGTTGTTGATTTTGGCTGATATGAATTGCATTCTAATTAAAACCTTATCTTGTTCAGCTAATGATGGTTGATTTTCAGATAGCAATGTTAGCTGCTTTAGAACTTCCACAGAGGCCAGTGGATATCTGTACCACCAACATAATTATTACATTTTTTGATAAATTGTTATTCCTTAGTATTGTCTTGCTCTTTATCTTTTATTTCACATGCAATGGACTCTTAAATCATGATCTCCCTCGCAAAATTGATAATCTGAAAGCTAATATAGGATGTGTATGTTGTTAATTGTCATTCAAAATGGGTAGATATTGTAGTAAGTGGAAGTGTGAAGTTATGAACTAATGGCAGTAGCTCCTCCGGGGATGGGAAGGGTGGGGGAAACCAAGAAAAAGCCACGTAATATGGATTTATGCAATACTAGTTGATATACGTACTTTTCAACTATAAATACTTCTATGCAATAAGTACATCATAAAATAAATACTTATTAGCAATAAACCCGTTATGTGAGTTTTATGTGTTTAACATTATAGTGTTTATGCATCATAAGTACTTATGTGTTAAATATGCACTTGCACAAGATTAATGCTTTTAGATTTTTATTATAATACAAGCGAAACACATGCTTATGCAGTTTGACCCGGTACTATGTAACAGTTTTCTCCTTTGAGATTTGGTCCTGCTAAGCATGCTTATTTATTTCTCCTTTCAAAAAAAGACAAGCTCCTCTTGATGTTGCTAGTGTTCTTCCAACTCCAAGACGATGTCATTTTCGTCTTCTATGTATCTAACTCCTGTTTTGAATTTGTGATGTGTTATGCCAGAGGCTTGCTTCTGATTTCTTAGCAAATTACATTTTCCTGGCTGTTGGAAGGGTGGGTTCCAGCACAGATCTGATTGTTCAAAGGGTGGAATTTGTTCATGAATCTGACAAGAGAAGTCATCTAATGGATCTTTTACATGCACAAAGGGCCAATGGGACTCATGGCAAGGTATCTTATAGAACGGTTCTGTGTCCTGTGCATTGTGGTGACCTTTTGGATGTTCCTTAGGCTACTGCATTTGATTTTATTTTGATCATATTTGATTGGTTTGAAACTGGAGACTGACTTTTGTGCTTATTCTGACAGCAATCTTTGACACTTGTGTTTGTGGAGACTAAAAAGGGAGCAGATGCATTGGAGCACTTCCTTTGTGTGAATGGATTTCCAGCGACCAGTATTCATGGTGATCGAACGCAACAGGTGACTTTCACAGATATGGATTTTACAGTTAAAATTTGTGATTCATTCAAAAAAAGCCTGTGTTGCATCTGTTCATTTACACAAGCTCCTCTTCTGTTGAATAACATCTTTGTTTTGGTGATTTTCCCAAGTTCTACATGTCCACTAAGAAAAATCCTCGATCTGGTTGGCTTGGTTACATATTAATTACCCTGTGCGAGCTATTCTTGGCATTATTTCTCGGTTGATTAACAAGCATGAGAAAGATTATCATTGTGTGATGTTAAATAAAATCTTTGTTTTGGTGATTTGCTGCCTCAAAATTTTTATTTCCGAGCTGAGTCCGAAACTTGTATGCAGGAAAGGGAACTTGCACTAAGGTCCTTCAAGAGTGGAAACACCCCTATATTGGTCGCAACTGATGTAGCAGCACGAGGGCTTGATATTCCTCATGTTGCACATGTTATCAACTTCGACCTACCAAATGACATCGATGATTACGTTCACCGTATCGGTCGTACTGGACGAGCCGGTAAATCAGGGCTGGCAACCGCCTTCTTTAACGAAGGTAATGCGTCAATGGCAAGACCACTAGCTGATCTGATGGCAGAAGCCAACCAAGAAGTACCCGATTGGCTGACCCGTTATGCATCTCGAAATTACGGTGGAGGTAGAAACAGGCGTACTGGAGGCGGCCGGTTCGGAGGGCGTGATTTCAGAAGAGACGCTCCGGCGTACAATAGAGGTGGTGTTACAGATTACTATGGAGGAAACAACTATGGTGTTCCGAGCCATGGAGGCGGAGGCTACGCACCTGGAGTTGCCAGTGCTTGGGATTAAATGCATCCGACATTGTTGTTAGGGTACTTAGTATGATACTCCGTTTTTAGTTTCGGTTATTCTGAGTTTCGTATTATCCCCAGAAACTGGAGATCAGTGAACATCTTTGGGGGGCTAAGAAAGGGGATGCTTAGGCGTCTCTCCACAGTACATTATTAGTCGTTAGTAGACGATGCGTGATATCAGTTAGGTTGGTTTATTATACACAGGGGCTTCCTCTGCTTCAGGATTCTGCTATTATCGAAAATTGTTTGCTATGCGGTTTTTTGAATTCGTTTTCAGTTTTAGAGAGGAACTGTGCCGTTCTCAGTTTTAAGTTTAAATTGGATTTTACAATTTGCTATGCTTTGCATTAGTGGCTCGATTCTATTGTATAAAATCAATGCTAGCTGCGAAGCAATTCTGGATTTTTTGTATTGTTTTAGGTTAATTTTGGAATGCTCCCTGTTTGTGATGATTAATTAGTTTGCCATGGATCTCTTGCACAGCTGATTGTTTGGACGCTAAGTTAAATTTGGGTACAAAGCTCATCCATAACAGTGAAGCAGACAAGTATAACCATTCCAGTCTAGATCTAGCAATGTCAATGCAATAATTGCTTTGAAAAATAAAAAAGATTCTCGATCACAGGCCACCGCCTTAATATGTTGTATAGGTTGGAAGAATTTATTTTAATTCCATTTGAGAGCATACTGACGTAGTGTGCGTGAAGAATTCTAAGTTTGTTCCATCAACAATGTTTGTAGGTTCTATAGCATTTTACATTCAAACACTTGTAAAGAACGTTCAGGTGTTCAACTACCCATACCAACAACTCTGTACTTGGAAGGTTATATATTAGTGACATTGAGGGTTATCCTAAGGTCAACACTTCTTTAATGATAAACCCGTGATTTGATCTGTTATTTGTAGTAGGTGACATCGAAATTGAATAACAGAAGCGTATAAATTAACGCGTAAATACATCATTATGTATGTAGTCAAGATAATTAGTTGATTGAAGTTAATCAAAACTACATTACAAAAGCACATCAAAACATCACTTGCCTAGTAAAGTACTAAAAAGAACAAATGAACCAAATGTTGCCTCATTCGTCTCTATCGTTCACATATAATATTTGTTGCGCGTTTTGTTTTGGAATTCTACTTTGCTCACAAAAAAAATAATTTCGGCTCTCGTAGCTTATCTTATTATCTCAATCCCTTTGATGATAAGACTTGTCTTCTAGTTCCCAACCTTATCTCCGGTACAAACAACTCGATTCATCTTCCTTCCATGGATTGACAAACTCTCCTATCTTCAATTTTGGCTACCTATTTGTTCTTTGCTTCGGAGACCGATGAACTCTCACGGTGGTTTCTTGTCGGTATTCAAAGTAAGACAATCTTAGCATGTGGAAGTTAATGAATCCTCTAGGAGGCACTATATGTCCAAGAAACGGCCTAGGAGGTGGCACCGGAAACTGTATAGGAGTTAGAACCTTTTGTAATTGAATACACGAAGTATTACCTTCACGGAATAGTTGTGAGAATGAAAGCTTGTTAGGTTAATATCTAGAGGACACTACCATAGAACTCCTTATCATCGTGGAAGAATTGGACACACTTTCAAGGGGGTGTTCTTACAAGACTGATGAGGATGAGATAGGGGAAAATAACCAATACGGGTTATGGTTACGAGCAGTTACGAAATCTAGAAGTAATAACTCTTTTAAGGGGAAAGACGGTTAAACAAATGTGGTTGGAATAAATGAAGGATCTATAAGAGAAAGAAGGTAAAGAGGAGTGTGAAGATGAGGACCAGGGTCATGAGGAAGAGAGCGAGAGCCTCATAGAGGATGGAGGTTAGATGGGGCACTACATAAATCCAACAAATCGATGACAACATGGAGAAGGAGAAAATGAGACTGTGATGGTGAGAGGCCAAATATGGTTAAGAAAGACCAATCGTAATAGAGGGAAGGAGATAAGAGTATCTTCGGACATGGATCTCATCTAGGAGGCAAGAAAACGGAAAGTTGAGACCGAATTGGAGGAACATGATGTCTTGCTAGTGACACGCAAAAGACACAGACATACCACTGAGGAAGAAAGTACAAATTTAGTGGAATACGTAAACAAAGTAGAGAGCTTGGAAGAGGCCCAAGCTCGTGAATGACAAAGAAAATATTAGGCTGGAACTGTAACGGCTTGGGCAACGCTTTGACAATAAGAGCTATCCGGGAATAGTCCTGGAGGTATCACCCATAATTCGTTTTTTGATGGAATTGAAGGTGAAGAAAACAAAAACGGAGAAGGTTATGAGAAAATGTGGATTCATTAGAGGGATTAATGTGGATATCTATGAGTTGTTAGGAGGGCTAGACTTTGGTGGAGGGATGATGATGTTACACTAATATATTTTTTTTCTCACCATGTAGTTTTGGAAGTTGCTTGTAAGACATCAAGGGTGAATTGGAGATTAATTGGTATCAATGGATGACCTAAAAGAGCTAATAAAACAGAAACTTGGAGCTTGATGAGATCTGTAAGGAGTCAATTTCAAGTCCCAATGGTTTTCTTTGGTGATTTTAACGAGATATTGTTTTAATCTGAATAAGAAGGATGTGCATTAAGAAGTCAGAGGGAGATAAATGCATTTCAACAAACTGTGGATGACAACTAGGTTTTAGGTCAACTAAGAACGATTGAAGAACATAGACGGTCAACTAAGAACGAGTGAAAAAGGGCAAACTCAAGTATCACAAATAAGTGTCAAGTATGGAAAACAACTAGATTTTGGGAATAATTCCACCAAATCCTCACTAGTCATATGAGATATATGTTGTGCTTATGCATGGAATTGAGAGAACTGATAACATGATTTATCGACCTAGTTTAGTCATGCATTTAGGTAGATTTCCCCATTTCGCGTCATGTTTTAGCCTTAGTTTGTGTCATTTATACTTGTTTTGTTCTACTTTGCAAGAATAGATGTCTACACACACTATTTGTGGCTTTGTAGGTGATTTGGCGCATTTTGGAGCTAAAACGATGTATTTGAGGATCAAGCCTCGGAGTGGATGCATTGGAGCAAGCATACGTGCACGGAAAGGATGAAGGAATCAAGCTAAAGGCATGAAGGACGACATAGGAACATCTCAGACCCAAATCTCGACCCGAGATCGTTATTTTTGGGCGAGATCACACAACAGAGAAAAATCTCGCTCTAAAATCTCGGCCGAGATGGACCCGAGATTTTTCAGACGCTGAAGAAATTGAAGTCAAATCCAAAATCTTGGGCCCGATCAACCCGAGATTCGACCGAGATCCCGACCTAGATTCTTCCCTGAGCATTATATTTTATTTACGGGCTTTTTCCTTTTCGTCCCAATGTCTTTTGGCAAGAGTTTGTGTATAAAAGGAAGCCTTAGATTCATTCCAAAAGGTGTCCGGGAGAGCCCGGAGTTACCCTAGTGTTCGAAAGTGTGTTGGGATTCGCCTAGAGTTTATCCTAGAAGGGAGGAGCCGTCTCTTACCTTGCCGTTCTTCTTCAACCATTGTTCTTCTTAGTTCTTTATAGTTTAGATTAAAGATTTGCACTTTCGCTTTCAGTTTTGTTCAAGATACATTTGGATCGAAGATTTAATACATTTGTTGGATTTACATTCATTGAAGCTGAGTTCTTTTTCTCCCTTTTGTTATTTCACTTTTATGCATGCTTTCTTTGAATTAATTTGCGTTTTGATATGATTATTATTGGCTTGAACCTTTGTGGTTCCAAGATTGATAGAGATTTGTCTATGGCCTGAATTATAATGGATTAGGTTGTATATTAGTGATTTAGAATTGCTTGAAATCCTAATGGTTGATTGAGAATAAATCTAGGTTAGAACCTTCTAAGCTAGTATTCTGAGTTGGAATTGAAACCTGCCCGGTGATATTTCTCTTGGATACATAAGTAGATTAACCGTAGGTAATAGAGGTGAAAACCTCTATTGGATTGAATGTGTTTGGTTGCTTTCTGAGTTAGGTAATTCCCGAAACTTACCCGGTAAGGGGTTACTTGATCCTTAGTTAGATAATCCGGTTTGCACTAAATTTTCTACCTAGATACTTTGCGACTTACCCGGTAATAGGTAGTTAGGATTGGAACTAGATGATTTTGAGACTTACCTGGTAATAGATCATCAGAGTAGAAATGTTCATCCCTGTTGCTTTTGTTACTAATGATTTACAATTTATCATGAGTTCAAAAGCCTTCAACAATGATCTTGAATCCTTAAAGTCCATTTTTTTCCATTAATTTGATTGTCTTTTATTTGCTTTATAAAACTGTTCTTGATTGAAAGTGACATTCAATTGAGATCAAACCAAAAACCCTTTCAAAAACATTTGATCTTCTTTCCCTTATCTTTTCCAATCTATTTCTTAGTCTAGATCTATACTATACTTAATCATTGCTGCAAATTAAATCACTCAGTCTTTTTGTCCGACCTTAAAATTCTTAATTTACTTCGTACGATCCATACACTGTGGTTTCGCTACTATTTAGGAGAATTATTACAAGTTATAAATTTAAAACTATCCCTCTCGTCTTTTGTGAACTTGTGAGTTTTTGTCACTATTGACATGGATTCATAGGGTCATAAATTAGTGAACAAGAACTTAAACACAAATATCAAATTATGATACTAAACAAGTAGTATGAGAAGACATGTGTTATCTAAGCATTTAGTTATCAATCAATAGATGTCACATGATGTTTGCTATTCACTTATTGAGTGACAAACTTTCTCAACTATTAAGGTCTAAATTGGATTACATAGACATCACACAATGTTTGCTATTTGCCTACATAATTCAACTTAGCCTAGTATGGATAATCACAATTCAAATGTGTAAGACATTCATAGACCCTAACTTAACACATTTTAGCAATATAAGCATCGACATAGTCATTACCATCAATGGGGTTAAAGAGAGATTTTGATTCGGCTATCTTCGAGACGGACTCCATGGTTGTTGCAAGAACTTTCAATGACAATATTCCTAATCTCTCACATGGTCGCCTTATTCTTGATGATTTGAGATTTTTGTTCTCGACTTACTGAATTTACGGTGACATATATTCTACGTACTACCAATATGTTGGCTGACAAACTTTCTAGGTTTAGTCCTCTTGATGGGGATGAACATGGTTTTGATGGAATTCTTCAATATTGTTTGTTTGATTATTGATAACATGATTTATCGACCTAGTTTAGATACACATATAGGTAGATTTTCCCTTTCCGCATGCATGTTTTAGCCTTAGTTTGTGCCTTTTATGCTTGTTTAGCTCTACTTTGCAAGTATAGATGTCTACACACGCTTTTGGTGTCATTGTAGGTAATTCGGCGCATTTTGGAGCTAAAACGATGCATTTGAGGATCAAGCCTCATAGTGGATGTTGGAGAGCAATCATACAAGCTAAGGAAAGGTGAAGAAGTCGAGTTAGGAACGCAATAGACGTTTTTGAGCAACAACAGTCAGGCATCTCGGCCGAGGTATCCAAGCCAAGACAAATTCCCGAGTAAAGAAACCATCTCGGTCGAGATCCAAAAATCTCGGTCCGTGATGGAAGCTCCTGTTCACCATCTCGGTCGTCATCTCGACCGAGATCCAAGGGTGACCTGACCGAGATCCTAGGAACGTTTAAGATCGAAGACGAAATCTCGGTCACGACTGTGACAAATCTCGGCCAAGATCCAACCCGAGATTTTTCCTGAGCGTCGATTGTATTTTATTTTCGGATCATTTGGCCGAGCCCATGTCTTTTGGCAGGTTGTTGGGTATAAAAGGAAAGCTACGATTATTTCCAAAGGCTTCCGTTTTGTTCCCATTCAGTTCCCATTCAGACCAAAAGAGAGTTGTCTCCTTCCTTGCTCCCTTCATTGCTCTACCTTCACCATTGTTAGATCTTAGTTTGTTTTTAAGAAATATAAGCCTTTTTCATTTCATTTGGTTCAGATACGCTGTGCGATACTGGGATTCATCGTTTTGTTGGTTTTCGAGTTAATAAAGTTGAGTACTTTCGTTTCCCCTTTGTTATTTCATCTTTTATGCATTCTTCAATTGAATTGATTATTGATTTTATTATGTTGATTATTGGCTAGAAACCTTTGTGGTTCCAAGGTGAATAGAGATTTGTTTATACCTTGGACAATGATGGAATAGTTTGTGCTTATAATTGGTTTGAATTGTTTTGAAACCCTATTAGTTGGTTTGGACTTGAATCTAAGTTAGAACCTTCTAAACTAGCGACCTAAGTTGGGATTGAGACCTACCCGGTGATATCCCTTCTTAGATACATAAGTAGATCGACCTTAGGTAATAAAGGTGAAACCTTTATTGGATAAAATGTGCCATTATTCCTTCCTAAGGGCAGGTAATTCCTGAGATGTAACGGTAAAGGTTTACCTAATCCTTAGTTTGTAATCTGGTTTGTTTAGAATCCCCCCTCTTTACCTTGAGACTTACCCGGTAATAGGTAATTAGGATCGAAACTAGATGTTCTTGAGACTTACCCGGTAATAGACCATCAGAGAAGAAACGTTCATTCTTGTTGTTTTTCAACCATAGATGCCTTGTAAGTTATCATGACTCCATGTGCTATAAAGAATGACCTTGAACCCTTGAAATTCATTTTCTACATTAATTGATTGTTTGTTTTATTTGCTTTTTAAACTGTTTTCAATCAAAAGTGACATTTGATTGTGAACTACAAAACCCTTTTTCAAAACCTTTGATTCTTAATTTCCCTTCTTTTACAATCTTATTCTTGTTTTGAATTTATACTAATTTAGATCATAATTGCAATCCATTCATTTAGTCCCTGAGATCGACTTTGAAATACTTAATCTGCTACATATGATTCAGACACTGTGGATTCGCTATAATTGAGTATATTGTTACAAGTTATAAATTTAAAGCACACCGTTATTTTACTAGCTTGTAATTCTTTATCATTATTGATAAGGATGTAAATATAACGAACAATTATACTGTTTTAAGCCTATTCATACGTGATTTTCCCTTCAAGAAAACAATGTACGATTCAATCTATAGTCCATCATTGACCATTATTACTTCTTAATAAATGCATCCATTATTTAGCAATTAATGCTCAAACATTGAAAGGCCAAGATTTAGTTTTGCTTGCAAGGGTCTCCATTTTTCAACTTAACCTCTACGATAACAAAAGTAAGCTATAGTCGGTGCATGCCGTAAACCGTGTCTTTGATTTCTTAAATTAATGAGTAAACATGATAATTGTACAAGAAAGTAGAATTGAAATGAATTTTATGGTAAAATAGATAATTAATTAAGTAAGGTAGTGACACACCACTACGAGACTTTAGTAGAAATCCAAATCCATAACCAAATATTGTGTTACCAAAGGAAGAAATAAGACAAAATGACTCACATTTATATCAAGAACTAAAGATTATAAATTAGTTATGATTAATACCATCACAAACTAAGATCAAATCCTACGGTTAAAACAACCACCTTCCATCGTATACGTCCATTATTTAATCTAACGGATGTTAGAGATTCCACACTCTATTCTAAAAAATGTTCCTACTGAATTTTGAATATATATTATATATAGAGCTAGGATCAACGCATAATTACTAAACTAGACCCGCTTATTTACATAAACTATCATCACCAATGCTTATCACTCATACAAATCTTATTCAAATCCATTTTTAGTAATTTGCACGTATCAACTACTCCGCCGCCCTTTTATACCAACCACCATACAACTTATTTTACAAATTTATCTCCTTTTATAATCTATTAATTTCTTTTTTTTAATCTCCTTTCACCTTCGTCTACATAAAATATCCATCTTCTACTACGATAAACTTATTTTACGAAACACCCAAATTCCACCTTATAGTGATTTACTCATTTAGAATTAGTTGTAAATGGGTAGAAATGTAGAATACCCTAAATTTCGGCCATAAAAAAGATCAATTTTTACTCTAAATAAATTGTATAAGTTAGGGAAGAAAATATCTTAACCCAAACATTATAACCCCAAAGTGTGTGAGACTTGATATTTTTATTTTTCACATGGAACAAGAAAAAGAAGTCTTTAATAAAAAAAAAGAAAAGAAAAGAAATTTGACATCCCAAATTATAACGAGATGTAGAAGGCAACACCATCAAACAAGTCATATTTAGTGAATAAATGGAGTGCTCAATATGTGCAAATTTTTTCCAATTGGAGCCGAAATCAGGAGGAAGAGAGAGAAGAAAGAGGGATTTGCATGAACATATCTATCTATATATGCGTTTTCAGAGATTTTCTCGCTCTGTTTATCTGATCCGTCTAAATAATAATAATACCTAGGGTGGTGTTTTTTTTTGATTCGTCAATATCAATCCTAATGCTAATTATAGGTTTGATTTTTCCGCCTTTAATTTCCTTGTTTACAAGAATTTTTGTTGTTTTTTCGTTGTTTCTTTCAAGACGAATTGATGCTATAAATTTAAGTTTTCATTTCTCTGATTTGATTGCTTGTTTTTCTTGGTTTGGTCAAGTTGCTTTTGTTACCGCATATTAGGTTTTTGGCTTGTCGATTCGACCGAGTTTGTGAAATTGGCGATTGTTTTTGGTTGGCAAGGATTTGCTTGTGTGGAAGGAATAGTATTTTGCATATTCGTATTGTTTTTGTCTTCTGATTGTTGATTGGATTACTATGTATGTATTAATTGCCAATTAAGCTGTTTTGGTTGATGATTTGTTGTTTTGTGACAATAATTTGTTTTTATTGATTGGACTTACAAATTGAGGATGATTTGATCAACCACAATTTTCTGTTCTAATCTATGCTTCCTAGATTGAAAAGGAGGACATTGAATGTAATTGTAGATTACCGTTGGTACTTCACATGTATTACATGGTAGAGCTGGGATAAAGTACGGTGTAGAGTCGTTAATATGCTTTTGTGCATCCTTGTCAACGATAACAACAACGAGAACCTCTTGGGAAAATGCTTCTAGTACGTACCGAGGCAGACCGTGTAGTTCTAGGTCCTCAATTAATAATGGTTTTGGTGATGAGCTACCAAACCGGCTTATTTACCACCACATCTACGTAATATGACGCAACCGTCTGAACTTGTTGCACCATCTAATGCGGAACTTGTGTCATTCTTTAATAATATATCTTCTTATGGTAAATCTAAGAGTGACTTCAGGTGGGGACTAAGGTGGGATGGTCCTAGAGCATATTTTGGGCGCTAGGGCTTTGGTGGTTGAGGCGGTAACGGCGGAGGAGGTGTATGATTGGAAAAGGTTGAAGATCATGGGATCGTGGGATGAGCCGAGAGGTAAACCCTTTTGCTGATGATAACGAGGATCCCATTGATTAGCGACCATTTGAGGAGGATGATACAAGCATAAATTTTGACGTTTATGAAGATATCCCTGTGGAAACTAGTGGAGATAACATTCCCCCCCCCCATAAATACTTTTGCAGATATAGACTCGGAAATGAGCTGAATGTAAATATCAGGAGATGCAAGTATGTGAGGCCAACCATTGTTCAGCGACATGCAATCCCAATTTCCCTTATTGGACGGGATCCGAGGCTTGTGCTCAGACCGGACATGGGAAACCTACAGCTTTTTACTTTTCAATTATAAGTGGGGTAACGAGGATTAACCCTCCAAGGCCGTGTGGAGCACGAATTGCGAATTCATTTGCACTCATTTCGTCTCCTACTAGGGAGTTGTCAATACAGGTTAGTTTATGATTAATACCTTGATTTTTAGCCGCAACTTGATATTTTTTTTTACTATGTCCATGACAAAGTCTTATAATGTTTGTAAATATATATATTTTTATTTTTGACACTTTTACTAGATAAATGATGAAGTTAAAAAATTTGCCTACCAAATTGGCGTGTGGGTGGTAGTTGCCTATGGAGGAGTCCGAGTCAACCAACATGTGAGGATTTTTCATCTTGTTATTGTCTATTCAATTTACCTACATTGTAACGTATGATATATCTTTAGTTTGGTGTCAGCGACATGTTAGATTATGAACTTGTCTTTCTGATTGTTCTTGTTTCTATAACCACTATATAGTTATCCAAACGTGAGTTTCGTTGAATGCTTTGCTCATTTGTTATAATTATGTACCACTAAACGTGTTTCCTATTGTAAAATGAACCTGGAGAATTTTATGGTCTCATAAGTTGAAGTTGTATAGAGGGCTCATTGCTTATTTGAAGTCATTCGGTAGTACATTCTACTTTGGATATTTTATATCATACGTGTTGACGTGTTGCCATGTACTAGAGGATTTTTGCTATACGAGACTTGTACGTGGGAATACAAGTTTCATTAGGCAAGTGATGTTAATTGGACTCATAATTATTATTTTTCTATAACTAGACATTGTTAGACCTAACTCTACCCATATCTATCCCGGATTCCTATCTTTACTAACTCTCCAAAATTTGAAGCATTCATTTCTATTAACCTTTTTTGTCTCCCAAATTTCTCATTTTATATAATAAATGCGTGAGATGTCTTCGGTCCTATACCCATCATGTTATAGTTGAATGCCAATGTGTTGTGTGCTGGTTTGTTCTCTCATGTCTTTAAGTGCATGAATTTTTTGTAGTATACACTCATATCTATGCCTGATTTTATCTTTCATATTTTCAGCCGCGTGAGCTTGAAGAAGGGTTGATATTCTTGTTACAACGCCAGGGAGATGGCTTTTCTTAAAAGAGTGAGGGTGTCTTTGTCAAATATCGGATACTTGACTCTTGATGAGGCGGATCGCATGCTTGATATGAGTATTGAGCCTCAAATTAGAAAGATAGTTAAACAGACCAACATGCCTCCTTGTGGTGTGAGACAAACAATACTTTTTAATGCAATCTTTTCAAAAGAAATCAAAGTTTAGCTCATCATTTTATCATCATGGATTACATTCTTTTTAATCTTCAATCCCACCACGAGGTCATGATTTATGACGATTGTGCAATGTTCAATTGACATTTAAATTGTTTTAGCAGGTCATCTATCTAGTTAATTAAAAGACTTCGCTTTATATATGCATGTGAATAATGTCCCCTAGCTCAATTATCCCCAAGGAAAGTTACAAATGTTGTGCACCGATATACTAGTATAGTCACGAGGAACTATCACTCTTAGTTCAACAACCGCATCATTGAACAAATGCATCTCAAGCGAGGAGGAAAGTGGGCGTTCGACTATTATTATGCTCTAGTTAAACTAGTTTCCTACTACATTTTAACGAAACTTAGAGTGTAATCATAACCAATAAAAGGTAAACTTTTATGCTCTAATTAAAGGTATTAAAAGGTAAACTGTGTCGCTGACCGATTGACCCATCTGGGGAAACTCGACCTCCAACACCAATTTTTTTGAAGATCCCGAACTTCGTGTTCTCATCCAAAATGATGTTTTAGGTTGGACTACCTCTAGAAGATAGTTCAATCTAACTTTCTATTTTCAAAAAAATAAAAAAATGATAATGTTGTGTCATTTAGGTCTTCAAACATAGTTTTAAAAAGATCAGATTTGCTATTCAGAAATTATCGACGACACAACCTGTTGTCCGTCTATTTTTATAGTTCGATATAATAAATATTATACATATAATAATCATCTAAATTAAAAAAATAAATTCCAAAAGGTGAGGGCAAATAATATCTCACCCCATATCACAAAAATGATAATTCGCGCGTCTATGATACGGACTCATACACCCAACCGGAACATCGCGTGTATAACACATTCTACCAACTCGCGTAGTCATAACATTTTTATTTTTCAATTTTTGTTTTGAAAATATAGGGAAATAACACCCAGCGCATAGCGAGATGAAGAAGGCAACGCCGTCCAACAAGTCATATTTAGTGAACGAAGGGAATGTCCAATTCCGTGTAAATCTTTTTCCAGTTGGAGTTGAAATCGGAGGAAGAGAGGGAGAGGAAAGAGGGATTTGCAGGAATCTATTTATCTATATTTGCGCTCTCAGAGATTTTCTCGCTTCGGCTTGTCTGATCCGTTCGAGCAGTAATATCTAGGGTTTGTGTTGTTTTTTTTCTTTGATTCGTCAATGACAATCCTAACTTCAATTACAGGTAAGATTTTGCGCCTCCAATTTTTCTATTTACAATATCTTTTCCTTTTTTTCATTGTTTCTTTTAAGCAGGATTCGTGTTGTATTTTCTAGTTTTCATCCTCTGATTCGATTTCTCGATTTTAGTGGTTCGGTCAAGTTGCTTTTTTCCATTTTTTTTAATTTATCAAGTAGTAGGCTTCTCGCTTGTTATAGTTGTAGATTAGGTCGAGTTTGTGTAATCGGCGTTGATTTTTGGATGGCAAGGATTTGCTTTTGTCCAAGGATTCGTATTTTGTGTTTTCGTGGGGGTTCTGGTCTTCCGATTGCTGGTTATATTATCGTGCACGTGTTATTGTTAGGCGGCTGTTTTGGTTGATGATTTGTTGTTTCGAGAAGATGATTTGTTTTTACTGATTGGGCTTCTGATTTGTGGAGATGTTTGAGTTGATTAACTTGGGTTTTCTGTTCTGATCTATGCTTTATAGATTGAAAAGGAGGACATTGAAGGTAATTGCGGGTTACTGCTGGTATCGCACGACTATTTACTTGTTGGAGCTGGGATAAGGTGTTTGTGGAGTTGTTAGCTTGCTTTGGTGCATTTCTGTGAACGTTGACTACAATGAGAACCTCTTGGGCAGATGCTGCTGGATCCGAGGGTGACCATGTGGTTCCAGGTTCCTCGGAGAATAATGGTTTTGGTGGTGGGTCACGGCCCACCAAACCGGCTTATTTACCACCACACCTTCGAAACAGGCCACAGCAGTCTGAGTTTTCTCCACCATCTAATGTGGCACCTGCACCATCCTTTAATGACAGATCCTCTTATGGTGGATCTAGCAGTGGTTCCAGGTGGGGTGGTCCAAGAGCAGATTTTGGACGCCAAGGTTATGGTGGAAGTGGTGGTGGTAGAGGTGGAGGCGGAGGTGGATGGAATGGAAGAGGTGGAGGTGGAGGTGGCGGATCATGGGACCGTGGGAGGAGCCGAGAGGTAAACCCTTTTGGTGATGATAACGAGGACCCCATTGATGAGCAGCCATTTGAGCAGGATAATACAGGCATCAATTTTGATGCTTATGAAGATATCCCTGTGGAAACTAGTGGAGATAACGTGCCTCCTCCTGTAAATACTTTTGCAGATATAGACCTCGGTAATGAGCTGAATGCAAATATCAGGAGATGCAAGTATGTGAAGCCAACTCCTGTCCAGCGGCATGCAATCCCAATTTCCCTTGCTGGACGGGATCTGATGGCTTGTGCTCAGACTGGATCCGGGAAAACTGCAGCTTTCTGCTTTCCAATTATAAGTGGAATAATGAGGGCGGGCCCTCCAAGGCCGCGTGGAGCGCGAACTGCAAATCCATTTGCACTAATCTTGTCTCCTACTAGGGAGCTTTCGATGCAGGTTAGATTCTGGTTGATACCATGAATTTTAATCAGCAACTTTTTGTTTATTAATAATTTAATATGCTCTGAATGGAGTCTTATTAATTTTTTAGTTATATATGAACATAATTTTGACACTTTCTCCAGATAAATGATGAAGCTAAAAAATTTTCCTACCAAACTGGTGTGAGGGTGGTAGTTGCCTATGGAGGAGCTCCAATCAGCCAACAGGTGACGCTTTGAGATTATTATTTTCTATTCAATTTGCCTCTTGCAAGGTATGATGCTTTTTGGTTTGGTGTCATCAGCAGATTATCCATTAGTGAATTTTGTTGAATGGTCTGCTCAGTTAAGATCTAAGCATGTGTATTTCCTAATGCAAAATGGTTTTGGAGGATTTCATGGTCTTGTAAGTTAGTTATATAGATGACTCATATAGCATATTTGAAGTTATTTGGATGGTCGATCATGTCATCTGGCTTTGTCTTGTTCTGGGTGAGTTCTGCTATACGAGACTTGGATATGGGAATGTGAAGTTTCATCAGGCATGTGATGTTAATCAAAAAATAATAATTTTTTATTGCAAGACGTTGCACGACTTATCCCTACCCATCTCTATCCTGGTCTTTTTCCGTGTCTCTTACAGTCGAGGCGCTCATTATATTAATCTTTTTTACCTCCCATATTTCTCTATACTTTCTAAATCTGTGAAGATGCTTGTAGTCCTATGCTATTATGTTTAGCTTGAATGACATGTGTTGGCTTTTTCTCTCCTGATCTTTAGTGCAAGCAGCTTGTGCAGTAGACACTCATATTTATGACTGATGTTTACTTTCATATTTTCAGCTGCGCGAGCTTGAGAGAGGGGTTGATATACTTGTTGCAACTCCAGGGAGGTTAGTGGATTTGCTCGAAAGGGCCAGGGTGTCTTTGTCAATGATCAGATACTTGGCTCTTGATGAGGCAGATCGTATGCTTGATATGGGTTTTGAACCACAAATTAGAAAGATAGTTGAGCAGACTGACATGCCTCCTCGTGGTGTGAGACAGACAATGCTTTTCAGTGCAACCTTTCCAAAAGAAATCCAGGTTTAGCTCATCATATTATCCTGTCATTGATTAAACTCTTTCCAATCTTCAATCTCACCCATGAGGCCATGATAATTGTGCAATGTCCAATCGGCATTTAAATTGTTTTAGTAGGCCATGTTATGTAGCTTATTAGTTGAAATACACATGATTACTGTCCTTAACTGGTGAAGTGGGAACTTGCCTTATAAACCTTGACTTTACCAATCATATCATTTCTTAAACATGAAAAATGATTGGCTGATTTCATACAAAGTGGTGGTACTGCTTGTTGATTTTGGCTGATATGAATTGCATTCTAATAAAAACCTTATCTTGTTCAGCTAATGATGGTTGATTTTCAGATAGCAATGTTAGCTGCTTTAAAACTTTCACAGAGGCCAGTGTATATCTGTACCACCAACATAATTATTACATTTTTTGTTAAATTGTTATCCCTTCATATTGTCTTGCTCTTTATCTTTTATTTCACATGCAGACCCCCGCGCGAAACTGAAAATGTGTAAGCTAATATAGGAAGTGAATGTTGTTAATTGTTGTCATACAAAATGGGTAGATATTTGAGTAAGTGGAAGTGTGCAATTATGAACTTATGGCAGTAGCTCCTCCGGGAGATGGGAAAGGTGGGGGAAACCAAACAAAGCCGTGTAATCTAGATTTTTTCCATACTAGTTAGAGTTAGTTTGATACATGTACTTTCCAAACACATGGTTATGCAGTTTGACCTGTACTAATCTATGCAACAGTTTTCTCCTTTGAAATTTAGTGCTGCTTAGCATGCATAATTTATTTTTATCCTTGCAAAAAAAAGAGAGAAGCTCCTCTTGATGTTCACAGTGTTCTTCCAACTCCAAGACGATGTCATTTTCGTCTTCAATGTATCTAACACCTGTTTTGAATTTGTGATGTGCTATGCCAGAGGCTTGCTTCTGACTTCTTAGCGAATTACATTTTCCTGGCTGTTGGAAGGGTGGGTTCCAGCACAGATCTGATCGTTCAAAGGGTGGAATTTGTTCATGAATCTGACAAGAGAAGTCATCTAATGGATCTTTTACATGCTCAAAGGGCCAATGGGACTCATGGCAAGGTATCTTATAGAATGATTCTGTGTCCTGTGCATTGTGGTGACCTTTTGGATGTTCCTTAGGTTACTGCTTTTGATTTTATTTTGATCAATTTTGATTGGTTTGAAACTGGAGACTGACTTTTGTGCTTATTCTGACAGCAATCTTTGACACTTGTGTTTGTGGAGACTAAAAAGGGAGCAGATTCATTGGAGCATTTCCTTTGTGTAAATGGATTTCCAGCAACCAGTATTCACGGTGATCGAACGCAACAGGTGACTTTCACAAATATGGATTTTACAGTTAAAATTTGTGATTTCACAAATATGGATCTAAAAAAGCCTGTGTTGCATCTGTTCATCTACATTTCCGCTAAGAAAAATCCATGATCGGGTTGGCTTGGTTACAAGATTATTACCCTGTGTGAGCTATTCTTGACATAGTTTCTCAGTTAATTAAATTTAAAAAAATATCCGCGATTGGTAATGGCACAACCGGAAGAAGGAGGGTAGAGGATGGCCTGGTCGACCCAATCATGATATTTGACTAATGATCTGTCCTGGTTGACCCAATCATGATATTGAAGAATGGGACCTTTTCTTTCAAAAGAAAAACGACAGTCATTTACAAATTATATTTTGGTGATTTGCTGCCTCAAAATTTTTATTTCCGAGCTGAGTCTGAAACTTGTATGCAGGAAAGGGAACTTGCACTAAGGTCCTTCAAAAGTGGAAACACCCCTATATTGGTCGCAACTGATGTAGCAGCACGAGGGCTTGATATTCCTCATGTTGCACATGTTATCAACTTCGACCTACCAAATGACATCGATGATTACGTTCACCGTATCGGTCGTACTGGACGAGCCGGAAAATCAGGGCTGGCAACCGCCTTCTTTAACGAAGGTAATGCGTCAATGGCAAGACCACTAGCTGATCTGATGGCAGAAGCCAACCAAGAAGTACCCGATTGGCTGACCCGTTACGCATCTCGAAATTACGGTGGAGGTAGAAACAGGCGTACTGGAGGCGGCCGGTTCGGAGGGCGTGATTTCAGAAGAGACGCTCCGGCGTACAATAGAGGTGGTGTTACAGATTACTATGGAGGAAACAACTATGGTGTTCCGAGCCATGGAGGCGGAGGCTACGCACCTGGAGTTGCCAGTGCTTGGGATTAAATGCATCTGACATTGTTGTTAGTGCTTATGATGATATACTTCGTTTTTAGTTTCGGTTATTCTGAGTTTCGTATTATCCCCAGAAACTGGAGATCAGTGAACATCTTTGGGGGGCTAAGAAAGGAGATGCTTAGGCGTCTCTCCACAGTACATTATTAGTCGTGAGTAGACGATGCGTGATATCAGTTAGGTTGGTTTATTATACACAGGGGCTTCCTCTGCTTCAGGATTCTGCTATTATCGAAAATTGTTTGCTATGCGGTTTTTTGAATTCGTTTTCAGTTTTAGAGAGGAACTGTGCCGTTCTCAGTTTTAAGTTTAAATTGGATTTTACAATTTGGAATGCTGTGCTTTGCATTAGGAGCTGAGTGTATTGTATAAAATTAATGCTAGCTGCGAATAAATTCCGAGATTTTTAGTATTGTTTTAGGGTAATTTTTAAATGCTTCCAGTTTTGATCTTTGATTTGTTTATCATGCTTTTCTCACGGATATCTTGCACAACTGAACGCTTGATCGATAAATTATATTTGGGTACAAAGCTCATCCATGATAGTGGAGCAGCACAATAACAAGTACAACCATTCTACCATAATTGTGGAGCAACAAATGACAAGTACAACCATTCTAGTCTAGGATCTAGCAATGTCAATGAAATAATTGTTTTGGAAAATGAAAAAAAAAAATTCTCGATCACAGGCAACCTTTATATAGGAAAAATGACCAAGAATAACTATGAGACATGAACCAAAAATAATACAAATTTTAAAAATTACTAGTTGATATACAAACTATTTCGCATTAAACCAACTTTGATACGGGATGAAATTATGCTCAATTTTATTTAAAAAACCGTCCATAACTTTTTAAAATCACACAAAATTACCCCTACATTATATATTATTTCAAAAACGACCCATATTATTTTTCTATACCTAACGAATTATGTCACAAAGGTTAGTAATCAATTTATTCTTTAATATTTTAGGCAATTTATGTAAAATATATCTATAAGAATGATTGAGAGGTTTTAAAAATTTCAAAATAAAATTTTGGTTAAAAGACCATATTTGGTGAAGTTCCCACAAATTTTAGTATGAAATAATATTGATTTTTAAAATTTTTCAATTTTTAAAATTTAAAACATGAGATGAAGATCTTTTTCCACTAATTTACGTTAAATTTATTAGTTTTAAAATTTCAAATTACACAAAAACTCCAATAAATGATATATTCTTTCATTAAATTTTATCCACAAACATTGATCCCCCTCAAACTACCCATAAAATTATAAAACAATAATGACACTAAACATGGGTCTATCAACAAATTTTTTATTTAAAAAACTTCTTAATTATTTTTTATTGAATAAACCACCATAAATATTTAAGAATAAAGTGATGACTAATCTTTATTACATAATTTGTTAAGTATACAAAAATAAAATGGGTGATTTTTGAAAGAAAATAAAATATATAGGTCATTTTTTGTAATTTAAAAAAATGTGTGGGCGGTTTTTGTAATTTAATTTTGCCACAATTTTACCCCGTATCAAAACTGGTTTAATGTGCAATAGTTTGTATATGAAATAGTAATTTCTAAAGTTCGTATTATTTTTGGTTCATACCTCATAGTTGGTATTATTTTTGGTCATTTTCCTTATATGTATTACATATTTACATAGGTAGGTAGATATTTTTAATACCATTTGAGAGCATACGATGTAGTTTTATGTGGAGAATTCTGAACCATATTTACAACGATGACGTAGTAAGGTGGTTCCATCAACAATGTTTTTAAGTTCTTGAGCATTTTACATTCTTATCCTTGTAAAGAAACGTTCAACTGTACATGCCAAAGGCGTGTTCAATAAAACTGTAGTTGCGATTATAGTTGTGATATTCGAGTAGATTTTTTTTAAATTTGAGTTTTGAATGAAAAACCTATTAGATGTTTAATAAAAATAGAGATTTTAATAGTGGTAAGAGACTTAAATACCCTTCCCCTCATGTTTCACTTAGAAAACCATTGAACTAAATTCTGATTTTTAATCTTGTGAACATTGTTAATAGGGAATCTAGGGATGTCAATGGTTCGGGTGGTGGGTGGTTATATCACTTCCATCAACTGAACTGCACTGTAAAACCGTTCATCCGAATCATCATCCACCCAAGCTCCCCTTCGCCCTAAACCATAACCGCAATTGATCGGATAGGTCGGATTTTTTTCGGGTTCAACCGGCAAATTAAGCTTGTAAATTGTAATTACTCTTTTTTTTTTTTTAAATGCATCTATTGTAGTCACGAATAAATAAATAAAAACAATAGTTATGATTGTTAAATGAGCCTTATACAACAATTCAACAACATATAACAATGGTATTCATGAATTAAAAAAACAACATCATCAAATAACAATTCAACATTCAAAATTTAGCAAACAACATTCAGCAAACCAAACAACAACTCAACAACTCTCTCAGCAGCTCGCAACAACTCAGCAACGCAATAACTCTGTGGGAGTGTGGAATGGAAGCATGGAATGTTGGAGAGTGGGAGGGTTCCTGCATAACTTGAGTAAACTAAAGACTTAGAGATTTAGAATATTAGGGTTTGTAAAAATTAAAAGTTTATTTTATTTTATTGTATTTTTATCTTATTTTAATTTAATTAAAGTTAAGGGGAATATTGGGTGAACATCGGGTCGGGTGATGGCTCAGTTGGTTGTCTGGGTGATGGTTTTTAATATTCTCACCCTAAACCGTAACCGGACCATCAACCGATCAACCATCACCCGCATTCCAACCGCATTTTATCGGGTTTTCGACCATTCGAGTGGTTCGAGTTTTCGGGTAACCACTGGTCGGGTGAAATTGCCGTCCCTAATTGTTAGGACTAGTTTTTTATATTTTATTTTATATTGTTGATGTTTTCATCCAGCAAACACAAATGAAGAGAAATCAACCGAAGTGAATTTTTTTTGTTTTGTTGGTGTGTTATTCAATGTTTCTTCATTCTTAATCCTTCGTCTCTTCCGTCCACGTTAAGGAGATGTTTGGATGTCAAGACCTCCATTAAGAGAATAGGTTTCTTGCTAAAGCCGTTGACAATCTTCTGAATTGGGTTCCTTCACAAGGGATCCAGGAGGAGGCGTCGGATTCATGGGAGTAGATTAGGATAGATCTAACGGTGCAACAAGGAGGAGCCGTATGACACGGAAACATCGATCTCGGTGGGACAGTCATTGAGGGGCTCAAAAGAATCAAAGGCAAATCGAAAATTTTGAAAAGCAAGATCTGAAAAACCGAGATCGAAAACAATCAAAGAGAGTTGAGCAATTGGCATAAGGGAAAATTGGAAAGCCAGATATGAAACTACAACTTTTCATCTTCACCTAAAATGAAAATTTTCTCATAATGCTGAAGGTGAAAGTCATATCTAGAAAAGTGCGCTTGAAGAAAAATAAGCAACAATCATAGTAGACAATACAAGAACCACCAGCCGACACTCAGATGAGTTGAACTATTGTCTGAACGGAAGAGATGAGTTGAATCGGGGTCGGAAGATAATCCCTTCATGATAGATCGTGGTGAAGAAAATGTCTTGAATGTGAACCCATGGAAAAGAGAAGGGTAGTATAGAAAAGAATCTGAAATCCATTTTAAAAATCTCCCAAAATTTTCAAGAAAAAAATTACAAAATTAGATTTGAGAAAGTTTTTTTTTTATAATAAGTTCTGATAAAGCTTCTAAACTCTATTCCATAACAGCAATACAAAATTAAAATCTGCAACTAAACAGGGACACTAAATAGTGATTACTATTCAAAATCTAAAAATACCTCAAATTCCTTTAATAATTCCTTGCAACTAAAGACCCCAAGTCGGTCTATTTCGGAAAAAGGACCCCAAGTCGGTACATTGGAAGGATAAATATACATTGAGGGTTTTCCTAAGGTCAACGCTTGCTTAATTATGGGTTAGGGTATAAAAGACTAGAATAGGGGAAAACTGAACCGAATGTCGATTGGGATTTGCGATTGGGAGGCCAACGGCTCAAAAGTGACTAGCGAGGGAGACGACGGCGGTTGGCGGTAACTACATGCGTCGACTAGAGGCAATGACTGGTGACCGCGAGGGAGACGACGACGGTTGGAGGTTACAACATGCGTCGTCTAGAGGTGGTGATTGTGAGGCGACATGATCTAGATATCCCGTGGGGGCTGCGAGAGCGAGACGGTGGGATTTGGATTTCGATTCTTCATTGTTCTCACTTCTTGGCTCTTGCTCCTTTCTTTCTTACTATCACGTGTCTCATATTTGTTCCTTGTGTGTATTTTTGCTTCGAATTTGGTCCGGATCTGTCAATATATTTTTCATTGAATTTGGATATGTAATTAAATCTCCATCCTTGATTGTTCTTAGTTGAATTTGTTGTGATTTATCCCTCCCTAAAGTTTCGAATCTGAAAATCTAGAATTGAATCCATCTTTTACTATGTGTTTTCAATTTCTTCACTCTTCAATTTCGGTTTAACTGAAACCGAACATTTTTGGTTCAAACCGCAACCAAACCAATGTTTTTGGTTTTCTAATGATATTTTCCTTCTCTATTTGCTTTTGAACCATTTTATCAATGGTTTGATTTTTTTGAAGTCTTAAGTGTAAATCATACCAAGAGGTCATATTCTTACACATGTTCCAAACTTGTTTCATGTTCCTTAATTCTCATGTTAAGATAGGTCAATCTCTGAAACCGTCATTTGCTAATTGACTTCTTAAACATGATGTTTTAAATATTTTACAACAAAAGCAAAATATTTTATCGATCTCTTTTGAATACACAAGCCAATCTCCATCATACTTCTCACCATTTGTTAAAATTCGATTATAATATGTACTAGAAAATCGTTTGGAGTATTTATCTTTAGGATCGTTTTGAAAGACAAATCTCTTCAAGGAAATTTTGTAGCTAGGACATCAATCAATTTAGAATCAAGACCGCCCCAATTCCTTGATTTGTAACATTGACGTTATCCACAACATTTGTAACATTAACCTCCACCCCCCTAATCTGAAGCTACCAAATGCAACCTAGGTTGAAAATTAAGATTATCTAGGACGATGATTAAGAAAAATCATAATCTAGTTGCCTCAAGCTTAAGGTAGTTATGAGAGATTATGCAAATATTCTCACAAAACCACAACTCATAAAATCTTATTCAAATCTATTTTTAATAAATTTACATAGGAACTATTTTGTCACCAAAAATCATACAACTTATCTTACAAATTTATCTCCTTACATAATCTATCAACTCTTTTGCCTTTATCGACGAATAATTTCCATCATCAACCACAATGAACTTATTTTATGAAACACTCCGATGTTCCACCTTATAGTGATTTACTCAACATTAAAACCTCAACACTGAAACCCCATAAAAAATCATTTTTGACTAAAAATAGTTAGGGAAAAATTATCTTAACCCAACATTAAAACCCTAGAAAGCAATGTATCCGTGTGTGAGTCTTACCCGCCCTTTCTACCCAATCAAAAGATTCAAAACATAGAATGAATTGCAAATTCCAACCGATCGTGAGATAACTATTTTTATTCTTCACATAGAACAAGAAAGGGAATGCCCATTTCATGCAAATCTTTTTTAGTTGGAGTTAAAATTGGGAGGAAGAGAGAGAAGAGGGATTTGTAGGAATCTATCCATCTATATCTACGTTCTCAGAGATTTTCTCGTTTTGCTTTATCTGATCCGTCCAAATAGTATCACCTAGGATTTGTGGTATTTTTTCTTTGATTCGTCAACGCCATCCCAACGCTAATTACAGGTTGACTTTTCCACCTTCAGTTTGCATGTATGCAAGATTTTTTGCTATTTTTTTTGTTGTTTCTTATAAGCTGAATTGGTGTTGTAATTTTTTGTTTTCCTTTCTCTTATTCAATTGCTCTTTTTTATTGGTTTGGTCAAGTTGCTTTTGTTATCGAGGTTTAGGTTTCTGGCTTGTAGATTCGGCCGAGTTTGTGAAATCGGCGATGGTTTTTGGCATGCAAGGATTTGCTTGAGTGGAAGGAATCATACTATGCATTTTCATTTCATTTTTGTATTCCGATGGTTGATAAGATTACCGTGTATGTATTAACTGCCAGTAGAGTTGTTTGGTTGATGACTTGTTGTTTGGAGACGATGATTTGTTTTTATTGATTGGGCTTACGAACTATGGAGATTCCTGAGTAGATTAACTAGGGATTCTTTATTCTGATCTATGCTTCCTAGATTGAAAAGGAGGACATTAAAGGTAATCGTGGGTTACTGTTGGTATTTCACGAGTATTACATGGTAGAGCTAAGAAAAGGTACCGCGTAGAGTCGTTGGCTGCTTTCATGTATCCTTGTGAACGCGAGCAACAATGAGAACCTCCAGGGCCGATACTTCTGGTTCCTTGAAAAATAATGGTTTTGGTGGTACGCTAGGGCCTACCAAACCAGCTTATTTACCACCACACCTACGAAATAAGCCACAACCATCCGAGCCTACTGCATCGTCTAATGTGGCACTTACGTCATCCTTTACTGATGGATCCTCTTATGGTGGATCTAGCAGTGGCTCTAGGTGGGGTGGTCCTAAAGCAGATTTTGGACGTCAGGGCTATGATGGTGGAGGATCATGGGACCGTGGGAGGAGCCGAGAGGTAAACCCTTTTGGTGATGATAACGAGGATCCCATTGATGAGCAACCATTTGAGCAAGATAATACAAGCATCAATTTTGATGCTTATGAAGATATCCCTGTGGAAACCAGTGGAGATAATGTGCCTCCTCCTGTAAATACTTTTGTAGATATAGACCTCGGTAATGAGTTAAATGCAAATATCAAGAGATGCAAGTATGTGAAGCCAACTCCTGTCCAACGACATACAATCCCAATTTCTCTTGCTGGACGGGATCTGATGGCTTGTGCTCAGACTGGATCTGGAAAAACTGCAGCTTTCTGCTTTCCAATTATAAGTGGAATAATGAGGGTTGGCCCTCCAAGGCCGCGTGGAGCGCGAACTGCGAATCCATTTGCACTCATTTTGTCTCCTACTAGGGAGTTGTCAATGCAGGTTAATTTCCGGTTGATACCTTGATTTTTAGTCGGGAACTTGTTATTTCTTGATTTTTCCATAGACATAGTCTTATGATATTTATAAATATATATCATATATACCACTTCCTGTAGATAAATGACGAAGCTAAAAAATTTGCCTACCAAACTGGTGTGAGGGTGGTAGTTGCCTATGGAGGAGCCCCAATCAGCCAACAGGTGATGCTTTTTCTTTGGTTTGGTGTTAGTAGTATCTCAGACTGTGAACTTGTCTCTCTGACTGTTCTTGTTCCTTAAACTGTTATCTGGTTATCCAAATGTGATTTTGTTGAGGGCTTTGCTCATTTATAATAAGCATGTACCACTAAACGTGTTTCCTAGGCAAAATGAATCTAGAAGTTGTATAGAGGGCTCATTGCTTATTTGAAGTCATTGAATAGTACAAGCTACTTTGGTTATTTTATATCATACATGTTGCCATGTCTTAGATGATTTTTTTTTTCCTATACGATACTTGCGCGCATTAGGCTTGTGGTGTTAATTGGACTCATAATTATTTTTTCTATTACAAGACATTGCTTGACCCAACCTACCCATCTTTGTCCTAGATTCTTGATCCTATAGTGTGCCCGAGTCTCCAAAAATTGAAGCATTCATTCTTGTAACATCAATTAAAGCATTTGTTCTACTAACCTTTTTGCCTTCAAATTTCTCATTTTATACTTTCTAAATCTTTTAGATGCCCTCATTGTTGTGTCTATTATGTTATGGTTGAATGTCAATGTGTTTTGTGCTTGTTTGTTTTCTCCTGATTGTAAGTCATGTATTTCCTTTAGTATACAATCATATTTATGGTCGATGTTGTCTTTCACATTTTCAGTTGCGTGAGCTTGAAAGAGGGGTTGATATTCTTGTTGCAACTCCCGGAAGATTGGTGGATTTGCTTGAAAGGGCCAGGGTGTCTTTGTCAATGATTAGATACTTGGCTCTTGATGAAGCGGATCGCATGCTTGATATGGGTTTTGAGCCTCAAATTAGAAAAATAGTTGAACAGACTGACATGCCTCCTCGTGGTGTGAGACAAACAATGCTTTTTAGTGCAACCTTTCCAAAAGAGATTCAGGTTTAGCTCATCATTTTATTATGAAATTGATTAAATTATTTTCCATCTTATATCTCACCATGAGATCGATCATGATGATTGTGCAATGTTCCCTTGGCATTTAAATTGTTTTAGCAGTCCAAGTCCATTTATCTAGTTAATTAGTTGACAAGCACCTATTCTTAACCCCTAACTAGTGAAATGGAGTTTGGCATATAATTATAAACCCTGGGTTTATCAATTCTACCATTTCTGAAACCGGAAAATTGATTTATTGATTACATACAAACTTACAAAGTACCATGCATATATGAAGAGATGAGCTAAACCTTGTCTGTAATGTTTGTAACAGCTGCTTTGAATTTGTGCTTGTGCTACGCAGAGGCTTGCTTCTGATTTCTTAGCGAATTACATTTTCCTAGCCGTTGGAAGGGTGGGGTCCAGCACGGATCTCATCATACAAAGGGTGGAATTTGTTAACGAATCTGACAAGAGAAGTCATTTAATGGATCTTTTACATGCACAAAGGGCCAACGGGACTCATGGCAAGGTATTTGTGTTTATTAAATCCTGTTTATTTTTTTTGATTGGATTAAAGTTGTAGACTTTCTCATTCGTGATTAATCTAGCAGCAATCTTTGACACTAGTGTTTGTGGAGACTAAGAAAGGAGCAGATGCGCTAGAACACTTCCTTTGTGTTAATGGATTTCCAGCAACCAGTATTCACGGAGATCGAACGCAACAGGAAAGAGAACTTGCATTAAGGTCCTTCAAGAGTGGAAACACCCCTATATTAGTCGCAACTGATGTAGCAGCACGAGGGCTTGATATTCCTCATGTAGCACATGTTATCAACTTCGACCTACCAAATGAATCGATGATTACGTTCACCGTATAGGTCGTACTGGACGAGCCGGAAAATCAGGGTTGGCAACCGCCTTCTTTAACGAAGGTAATGCGTCAATAGCAAGACCACTAGCTGATCTCATGGCGGAAGCTAACCAAGAAGTACCCGATTGGCTGACTCCGTTATGCATCTCGAAATTACGGCGGAGGTAGAAACCGGCGTACTGGAGGCGGCCGGTTCGGAGGGCGTGATTTCAGAAGGGACGCTCCGGCGTATAATAGAGGTGGTGTTACAGATTATTATGGAGGAAACAACTATGGTGTTTCGAGTTATGGAGGCGGGGGCTATGCATCTGGAGTTGCTAGTGCTTGGGATTAGTGTTTGTGCTTTGCATTTTGCTACATGGCTATCGTCGTTTGTTTTCAGTTTTAGGAAGGATAAAATGTCAGTCTCAGTTTTAAGGTAAAAATGGATTTTACATTTTTGAATGCTTGTGCTTTGCATTTTGTGTACATGGTTTGCATTGCATTAGGAGGCTGATTTAACCGAGGAAACTGTAACATAAAGTTTCTTACTCATCCGATGAATAACTAGGCTGAGCATAATTAGATTGGGACTGAATGATATTGGTTCAAAACAAACTGAAACCAGAGAAATTTTTTTATTCCTCTACTTCAATACCTTGAAGGTGCATTTAGGGCATGTTTAGTATCCATATCTAGATATCATATATGGGTATCGACATAAAAAAAAACTCATACCTATGTTTGGTATACAAGTATATGGATATTAAATTGATATCTTGATATACTTCTTATACACATTTTTCTCCTATTTTGATATACTAAAAAAACTGGAGGTATCACATGTCTAAAATTGCTCATCTTCTCCTATTCTTCCTCTCCGAAACAAAGGTATTAGATATCAATTTCATATTCATACCTTGATACCTCATACTCATATCTTGATATCTAGATATGGATACCAAACGGGCCCTTACTGAAAAGGACATCCAAAAGTGATCGGATTCACTATAACCAAGATTATGCGGGAATCCATCAAGCGCCTGTAAGAAGGAAGTCCCAATTACAAAAACAAGAGAATCTTTGTTCTTACACCTAAACTCCAAATTCTCATGATGAAGGATAATGTAGACATCTTGAAGTACCACTTGAGATTCCTTACTATTTGTAATAAAATGGAATTTTATGGTGAAGCCATTTCCGTTGGAAAAAGATCTTAACTTTGTTGAATAGTTTGTATGATTAATTCGAATTTATTAGATGTGTTCTTTGAAAAAACAATGAATTGTGAGATGCTTGATCAATGTTAAAATTAAAATTGCGGCATAGACAAAAAAAAAAAAGAAAAAAAAAGTGTCCTCACAAAGTTCTTTAACAAGATCTACAATCAAGTTAAAGCAGCCAATAGATCGATACAAAGAAGGGACCTCAACGATGACATATGCTTTGGCCTTTGTGTAAGGGAAAATGTCAATTTGCATGGAATGATTTGTCATAATAAAGAGATGTAGGAAATGAACAAAGAAAAGGAGCAAGCATACATGTCTTGGGATGGTCTAAACACATGACAAGGGGTCAAATATTATTTCCTCAAATTTGTTATCTAGTGATCGAAAACATCCTCTTTATGGGACAACAACAAAGGACGTGGCAAAGATGTTGGTACCGTTGAACTTACCAAGAACCTCCAGATATGTGAGGTAAGCTTTGTAGAAAACCTTGGTTTTAATCTTTTGAGTGATATACTAAGTTGTGGAACTAGTGAGTAATTTTGCTATGATGACCAAGAACCAAATGACACACCATTGTGGTGCACAAGCTTCATCGACTTGAACTTGTCCATGGACTTCCACAAATCAAAAGTACTTGTAATCCTCTTGAGCTAAACATGGACTTCCATGAACTTGTCCATGTTTGACCCATGCGTAAAAGGTAAGCATGTAAGATCTTCATTCAACCTCAAAGCTATTGTAAGCACTTCTAATTAATCCTCTTGAGCTAATCCGAAAATATGAAAAGGTTGGTCTACCATGCAAAATATGTTAAAGTTTAAGGGTATCAGACAAAAAAAAACTGGGGTCATATGTGTTATAATGCTGCCCAAAATTCATGAATGTCATTTTGATGTGACGTTGACTTTTATTAATTCCTTGATTACTTGTAATACACGATCACCCATCACCCTCTTTAAATTTCTTCCCTCCCTTTTGACTATAATTAAATATTAATGTGTCAAATAATAAGCAATCATTTAATATTTTTAGGCATACGTCTCGCCTCCAAAAGAGTTCTTTTGACCATTTGGCCCTGCAAGACCAATATACATATATTATTTTATTATTTCTTAGATAAATTTCAATTAGTTCACATATTGAAAAAATTATATTCATGAATCCAATTGACATTTAATATTGTTTGACATGGAAGAAACCCATCATCCTCCCATAGTATATATGTATGCAATGATGTAAGAAGTACACATGAAGAGATAAAATCTCATTCAATTTTATAGAGTTGATCCTTGAAATAAATATATCTCCAAATCACATGACATTTTATTATATTATCTTGTCTTTTAGAACATTCTTGCAAGGAACATGGTACAATATTCATTCAACCATCTCAACATTTTGAAGCCGGGTAGTCTATTTTAAAAAATTAATTAATTTTATATGAATTTAGTCAGTAAAAGTCTGGAATAAAATTTGAAAATTAGTGTTATTTGCCATGTGTTTTAACGAATTTTGATTTATATATATATATTAATGAAATGTTATTATGAGCAAAATTTTTATAGTTTATACATACTCGTATTTTGTAGTATTTCCCGGATATATATTTGAACTATTTGTTAGTACAAATTTATTATGTTGTATGTCCGTTCATATTGTTTATTTATTTATTATTGGCTCGTTTTATTTTAGAATGCTCAAACTAATGTTTAAAAAAAGAGTGAAATTCTTATATATAAAAAATAGAGGGAAAATTATTCCTATCATCGTCCCTTATGTGCATGGAATTAGGCGGTGGCCCATGAAACTGTTAGCTGATGTGTCGATAAGTAATTGGTTAGATCAGATCAGCAATAACGATTTATATATATAACTATATATGCACACCGTTGAAGGCGGCATTTTTCTCCTGGTTCATAACACAACCCCCAAAACAATAAAAATGGAAGAATTGATCCCCGGATTTCCCGACGAAGTTGCCGTCGAGTGTCTGCTGCGTTCCAGCTACTCGACCCACCAACACGCGGCCGCTGTATGCCGGCGGTGGCGCACCCTCTTCCACAGCTCCGATTTCCACCGACTACGCCAGCAGAGCGGCCATACCCACCTCGCCGCCTGCCTCATTCAGGCCTTCGAAAGAGATCCGGGCCCGAAACCCGCCCCCACCGGCCCGCCGGCATTTGGAATCTCGGTTTTTGACCCGGTCACTGGGACTTGGGAGCGAGTTGAATCGTTTCCAAAGTACCCTGATCGGCTTCCACTTTTCTGCCATGTAATTGAATATCTCGTCTTAATATTTAAAACTTCCTTACATATACCTGAGTTAAATTGCTTTTATTCCTTGTTTGTTTAGCCAAAGATATTTTTTATAGGGACGTGCGTAGCGTCTAGACTGAACCGGATCGTTTGTTATGGTTCAGACTTATGATTCAGTCTTATATTGTCTGATCTAGGTTCTTACCGGATTACAATTGTGATTTGGTTCAACTTATTTTATTAGGATTTTGTCTCTTTAATTGATTTAAACAAAAATAGTTTAAGGTTGGTTTTATTTTATAATATCTTTCCTAATGTATATAATATATAGTTTGTTCTATCTTTGATTTAGTTTCGCATACATATTTATAAACATTATTGTCTAACGCCGAGTTATGATCATTCATAAAAAAAAGAAAGAAAAATAAAAACGCAGATCAGACTGCATAAATAGTTCCGAATCGGACCTAATCCGGTTTTACGGTTGGGAATAATTTTGCACATCCAAAATGTTTTATTTGAAAAAAACACTACAGGTTAAAGTCAATAGAATTTGGGATTTTCCAGTAAAATTCAATTAGAATAATTTGTAGTGATCGATTTTGTGTAGAATGACTGAGAATTTGGAGATATATTTAGAATGATGTCATGTTATTTTGAAATGTTGCATTTGATTAATCTAATATGCGTATTATAATTCAATCTCAGATTACGAGTTGGAAAGGAAAGTTATTGATGATAGGCGGGTGGGATCCAGACACCTATAACCCAGTTACCGACGTGTTCATATACGACTTCGGGGCCCGGAAGTGGGCCCGGGGGAAGGACATGCCAACCAAGCGTACGCTATTTGCAATCGGGTCGGTGGATGGGCGGGTCCTGATTGCGGGCGGGCACGACGAGTCAAAGAACGCACTCAACTCAGCCTGGTCATACAACATCGACTCAGACGAGTGGAGCGAGTTGGCACGGATGACCGAATCACGGGACGAGTGTTACGGGGTGGTGATCGGGCCCGAGTTCTGGGTCATAAGCGGGTATGAGACGGAGAGTCAGGGGAGCTTCAAGCGTACTGCTGACGTGTTGGATACAAGAATGGGGACGTGGAGGGGTGTGAGGGAAGCGTGGGACGGGCCTGAGAGTCCGAGATCGTGTGTTGGTGTTAGGAGGGATGGCGGGCTGTTTAGTTGGGCTGGTTCGGTGCCGGAGGTGCGGGTCGGGACGTGCGCGGTGGATCTGAGTGATCGGGTCTTGATTTGCGGGTCGGAGCGTTACGGGGGGACTTTCGGGTTTTATATGGTGGATCGGGAGAGGAACCAGAGTGGGGAGTATGGAGAGATGAAGAGGGTGGAGGTGCCTTCAGAGTTCAGGGGGTTTGTTCAATCTGCTTGCTGCGTTGAGCTTTGATTTTGTGGGATCAAAACGCGTCGTATTGTCTACTATTTGTACATAGAGGGATGATCTTCAGGAATTGCTTATGTGGAACTTGGATATTGGATGTTTGTACTTTGTAGGATGGATAGGGTATTAACCTTATTTGATGTTGCCTAATTAGCTTTCTCATTTTTCTCCTTTTCCAATTCAATCCTCAATTTAATTCTGTTTTATTTTTTATAAACAATTTTCTTTTAAATCCATATAGATGTCTAAAACGTTATTTATATCGGGTTAGAAGTAGACATAGGGCCGGTTTGGCTTGAACCGCCAAACCGCCGGTTTGGCCAAACTTAAACCGGCGGTTTAAGTTTGGCCGGTTCAAGGTTTAGGTTTACGTTTGTAAAAATAAAAAACCTAAACCGACGGTTTACGACGGTTTTAACCGACGGTTTACCGACGGCTTGATGTTTAATATGACGACTTTAAAACCGACGATTTCTTTTAAAAATTCATTCCGATGGTTTAACCACAACCGTCGGTTTAAACCGATGGTTTGCTTCTGGGCCGGTTTTTCAATATATTTTTTTAATAAACCGTAGCTAAACCGGCAAACCGGTTGTTTGCCGGTTTTCACTCACTAGGTTTGAGTTTAGGTTTGCAGCCCATACCTAGTTAGAAGGTAGGCGGACAATAAGTCAAGATTCTCAAAAGGATGAGCCTTACGTTGTAATGTTGTGTCTCATAAATCTTCAGACGTAATTTTTAGGAATTATTACTTTTTTTTACACCTCCAATGTAAATAAAACAAATAAAAATAACATGCATATTTTTTCCTTATGTAAAAAAATATTCAGAATTATTACCTATTTTTTAAACCTTCAGAATTTTTTTCTTTTAATTGAGGGAAACCGACTTTCCTCGATTATTTCCTACCAAAATTGGTCAAATCACTTTTGAAGTACTTCGTTTAAAAAAGGGATTTTTTTTTTTAATTATTCGTGTTTCATGTCGTCAACAACAAATTACCACATATAGAAATTGTTGAGCATCAAAGTTTTATTTTGAAGAAACACAATCGTTATTGGAATATCAACGTAGTAGAAAATTTACGGCAATTACAAAAATAACTTATTAATTATAATATGAACGGTTATTTTTCCGAGAAATAATAACAAATATGTGTCATTCACTTCCCGTTCATTATTTACTTTGTTGTCACTCTTTTATTTTCGAGAAAAAAAAAGTAATATTTTTAGAAAAACTTTTTGACAACGTTTTATTCCTAATTATAACTTTATTGTGCATAACATTGTATCAATATGTACAATAATTTATACCAATATGTGTAAAAATCACTCATGTATCAAACTAGACTATACATGATTTATAGTAATAAGTTCACATATCACTTACACTACTCATGTAACAAACTACACTACACATGATCTATACTAATAAGTGTGCATATCATCTACAATACACTACACTACACATGTTCAATACAAGTTAGTGCATATATTACCTATGCTACACTACACATGATCTATATTAATGAGTGTACATATGGCCTACACTACACTACACATGTTTTGCAAGTTAGTGCACATATCACTTACATTAAAATGCACATATTAATACAAGTTAGTGCATACATCACCTACGCTACACTATACATGATCTTTAATATTGGTTGCACATATCACTTATACTACACTGCACATATTCTGTACAAGTTAGTGAGCACATGACCTAAACTAAATTGCAAATTATCTTTAATATTGAATGCACATGTCACATACACTACACATAGTTAGTACAAGTCAGTGCACATATCACATACACTACACTTCACATGATCCTTAATGATGAGTGTACAAGTCACATGTACTACACATGTTCAATACAAATTAGTGCACATCTCAACTATACTACATTCATGTGTCAATTTACATTGCACGTGTTCTATACAAATTAGTGCACTTATCACCTAAACTACATTGCACTCATGTATCAAAGTAAATTGCAGATGATTTATACTAATGAGTGCATGTATCACATTCACTATACTAATGTATTAAAAAAATTTAAAAACCGCAAAATATATTTCTAGAAAGGTGCTTGAGAGACCGGAAAATTCTAATGACTCGAGAACAAAATATATGGAATGACCGTTAAGAATCAAAATAAACTAAAATAACAAAAAATAAGATTAAGAGCGAATATGTGAAGCATATAAAAAAGGACAAAACCTGAACATGAAATTCCTCTGAAGATGAAATTGGTGAGAACATGTCAAACAATACTAGAATACCACCACTAAAAAGCAGGTTCAACAAGAGTCTACCTCTTACGAAAAAGAAAGATGGCAAAATTTCCAAGAAAAGTCTTCCAACATAAGGAGCCGCAAGAACACATGACCTCAACAAAACAAGACTTAAAACATACACGAAAATCAACAAAAAAATCACGAACATACAAAAATACAAGGACATGAAGAGAGTCTTCAAGAAGAAGTTCTATAGGTCTTGTGAAGAGTGGTTGCAAGGACTGGATGGTCAGTCCAAGGTTTTTGATGTGAGCTAAGACCACCACGTAATTAGATCTGGCTAGAGACCTTAAACCAAGAGCTTCTCGGGAGGCAACCCGAGGTATTAGTCTTTCCCTTTCTTGTTTTTGTTTTTCTTTTTGCTTTTGCATTTCTGCGCGTTTTGGTAGAAAAGCAACATGGATATGGACTCAGAACGACTTATAGGGATATATGGTAGAAAAGCAACAAGGATGAACGTTTCTAGGCTGATGATCTATTACCGGGTAAGTTTCAAGATCTTCTAGTTCCAATCCTAACTACATATTACCGGGTAAGTCTCAAGGTAAAGAGGGTAGAAATTCACTACAAACCAAATTATCTAACTAAGGATCAAGTAACCCTTTACCGGGCAAGTCTCAGGAATTACTCAACTTAGAGAGGAATCAGGCACATTCAAACCAATAAAGAGGGTATAAATTCTCATCAAATGTCGACGAGCTCAGAAGGTTCTTTTTGGCTTGGAATCTTGTGTGACAAGTTGGGTCTCAGAACCTCTTCCCCAACACATTGACCTAAAAACCACGAATAACTAAAAAGGAAGAGAAGATTAACACATTGACCTAAAAACCACGAATAACTAAAAAGGAAGAGAAGATTAACAATAAATGAGGACTATGCAATTAATTAGAAACACAATCACAATATTGCAAAATCATTGACAACGGTGCCAATTTTGATAAGCTCCATATGTAAGCCTAAATCTCGTAAGATAAATTCAAGACTCAATTATACAAAAAATCAAGATCAAACACGAGATAACGAAGTAATAAAAATTTAATCAATTGCAATAGCCATAAAAGAGTAGAGAGATAAGGATAAAGGGATAAAACACGAGGGTTTTATATAGTTGGGTAATAAAAGTAGCAAAGTTTTCGACTTTATAAAAATAAGATCAATAGGAAGATAATTTTAAAGTCAATGATTACCACAAACATGCAAATAATACGTCTCAAGTTATTATCACAAGTTATTATCTCATTATCACATGGTAAGGTTCAAGTGTCCATGATTATGGACTACTTTGTTTTTTTATGTTATACTTTTATTTTTTATTTTACCTTTTTTCAAAAAAAAAAAACACGCTTAGCCCGACTCGGACATGAGCAATTTTATGTTATACTTTTATTTTTTTATTTTACCTTTTTTCAGAAAAAAAACACGCTTAGCCCGACTCGGACATGAGCAAGACCTTTGTCCTAGACCCAATTCCAAAGTCGGCCCGAATCCAGCCTGGAAAAATGGTCAGATATTTTTGAAAAATCTGGCTGAAAGAAGGATTCACCCTGCTCTAATTGCAAGTGAAGCATATGATTGATAGGATTTTCCTTGATTGTGCGACTTCTCAAGATTGGTCAACTAGGGATTGCAAGTTAAGTTTTAAATAGCTTAGCAACAACAATCTATAAGTCAAAACCTTGCGAAAACATGTCCATAACCACAAAGGACGGAAGCCTTATAGATTCAATTCAATCCAAATTGATTAACATTATCTAGCAGAAAGATCAGAAAAGTTAAAGAATTTCCACTCGAAACAAGTTTCTGCACAACAGACTCAAGCAAAATGCACAACTGGGGAGCGATAACATCTCAAACAAGGCAGAAAAAGATGGAAGCGGAAAATAAATCCCTAAATAAACATGCTTTAGTGTGACCCCATCCAAGACCCTCAGTATTCCTCGCCATCGTCGTCCTCGTCTCCACCTTCAGCACCCACCTCCTCGTAGTCTTTCTCGAGAGCAGCAAGATCTTCACGGGCCTCGGAGAACTCACCCTCCTCCATGCCCTCACCAACATACCAATGTACAAACGCCCTCTTTGCATACATGAGGTCAAACTTGTGGTCAATCCTCGAAAAGACTTCGGCCACAGCTGTGTTATTGCTGATCATGCAGACTGCCCGCTGCACCTTGGCGAGATCACCACCCGGGACTACTGTTGGTGGCTGGTAGTTGATACCGCACTTGAAACCGGTAGGGCACCTGTAATTTTGACCACACAATAATTTGCTTCCATTTAGACGATGCTGGACAAAAACACAACAGGTGATTCCTAATTCTTTCACTCGTCTTAAAAACGAGATGCCTATCAATATTAAATGAGAGGAAATTTTTTGTCGACATCACTATAAAAAAATAGGATACATGACATATGGACCAAAAATTAAGCATCATTATGTGAAAATGTCTTCACTCTTCAGTGACAGACACATGCCAATTGAGCAGCCAGGACACCTCACTAATTGGATACAAGCAACCCATGTGCTTTGAAAATGATCAAAAGGACCCCACAAGGCAAATCATAGGGAATTCACACAGCCTGGAAAGTATGGTAAGAGTAGGCTTTTCTTCAAGAAGAAAAATTAAAAAAAGCGTAGAACATGTTACTCACCAGTCAACAAACTGAACAGTTCGCTTTGTCTTAATGCTAGCAACAGCAGCATTCACATCTTTTGGAACAACATCCCCACGGTACATCAAGCAACAAGCCATATACTTTCCGTGTCTTGGGTCACACTTGGCCATCATGCTTGAAGGCTCAAACACAGCGGTTGTTATCTCAGCAACTGATAGTTGCTCATGGAAAGCCTTTTCAGCAGATATGACAGGAGCATAGGATGATAACATAAAGTGAATACGAGGGTATGGGACAAGGTTAGTCTGGAACTCGGTGACATCAACGTTGATGGCTCCATCAAACCTCAATGATGTGGTCAATGATGAGATTACTTGAGAAATTAATCGATTCAAATTGGTGTAAGTTGGCCGCTCAATGCTTAGGGATCTCCTACATATATCATAAATTGCTTCATTGTCCAAAAGCACTGCAACATCAGTGTGTTCGAGAAGAGAATGGGTGGAAAGCACACTGTTGTAAGGCTCTACAACTGCTGTTGAAACCTGAGGAATAGGGACAGAACTATGTCATGAACATTGAACATCAGCTGTTAGCAAGACAATGCTTGAAGGCTTTTTACTTATAACAATTAAAAAGGAAATCGTTTCTTGAGTAAACATAATATAGAAGATACATTCCAAATTCAAAGTACCTGTGGAGAAGGATATATTGAAAAGCCCAGTTTTGATTTCTTCCCATAATCTACAGACAGGCGTTCTAGAAGTAATGAACCGAAACCAGAACCGGTTCCACCACCGACAGCATTAAACACCAAGAACCCTTGCAAACCAGTGCAGTTGTCCGCCAACTTTCTCACTCGATCAAGGCAGACGTCAATAATGTCCTTCCCCACTACAAATGCAGATTTAGAACAAGATAATCACTGGACATGCGCAATTAAATTTCAAATTATCATCTCATGTAAGAGAAACTATACCTGTGTAATGCCCCCTTGCAAAGTTGTTAGCGGCATCTTCTTTTCCGGAAATAAGCTGTTCAGGATGGAAAAGTTGCTTGTAAGTCCCGGTCCTAACTTCATCAATGACAGTGGGCTCCAAATCAACAAAAATGGATCTAGGTACGTGCTTTCCGGCACTAGTTTCACTGAAGAAGGTGTTGAATGAATCATGCTCGGAACCGACTGAAGTATCACTGCAAGGTGAACAGAGTAACCAGGTTAGCTCATTAGCTCCCCCAACAAAAAATAGATTACTAAAAAGATACAGCGAGGAAACAAATCCCTTCTCTTCGGGGCACTATGGCTTTTTCACAATTTTTGTATGCTCTGATTTCAAATATTGGACTTTTACATGTGACCTAATCACAATTGTAGTATTATATATGCTAAGAAAGCTATGCTCAAATATTGGACTATTTGAATGCTCGAAAAGGATAATGTTGCCCACAAAATTCTAATAATTTTGAAAACTCTTCAAATAGCAGAAGAAATTTCCATTTCATAACCCACACAGCAAACCAAACACTGCAACATGCAAAAGCTTGACAAAACTCGAAAAATGCAATAATATCAGCATCGTAGATTGCGAAGTTCAGAGAATTACTGAAAAGAATAACAAATAGATCATCAACATCATTGGATCAGTGAACTTTAATTGCTTACAAACAAATCTATGTCTGAATATATGGATTGATGAAGTAATCCACAATTGCGCAAAAGGAGAATGGACAGCGCAAACAAAGGAATTGATCAAAGATATGCAAAATTCGAACGAATAACTGGTAGATCGTCTCGCACAAAATGGAAGCCGAAAGATCAGAGCTACCGGAACAAACGAAATCAAATCGAAAAATATAAAAGAAGCATAATTCTACATTGGAGACGCAAAATTAAGAAAAGAAGAAATTGGAGGCGAGAGAGGAATAGAGAATTGACCTAGGCATCATGCCATCGGGCTGAATGCCATGTTCAAGGCAGTAGAGTTCCCAGCAAGAATTGCCGACCTGAATCCCTGCCTGGCCTATGTGGATACTGATAACTTCTCTCATCTTGGAAGAATGGATCAATGGAAGAACAAAACCCTAACTTACTTTTCTCTGTTTCTCTTCTTTAGGTACGGAGAATTGTGTGGGGGTAAAGGAGAAGATGGGCGGAGGCTGAGAAATGCCCTGTTCCACGTCCTTGCTGTATTTACAGGGTGTAAACTATATTTACATTTATATTTTTTAATTCTTGTAAAAAATCTGTATTCAATTTGAAAATAAATCTTTCATTTTTAGGAATTATTTTGGCAGTCAGTACAGTCAGCGTATCTTAAGGATTTTATTTTCAAAAATAAATGATTAAGTTGAATAAATTTCACTTCCAATTTGCAATTTCCATTGTTGTATGGCCTAGATATTTTTTATTTTTTTTAGTCTTTAATTCCTTGTGAATCAGCAAAAAGGGAAAGGGTTGGCAGAAATTGTTGGTCTTATAAAAAAATAACTACACATATTTATTCATATCTCTAATTAGCTGTCTAATATTTGTTAGATTTTAATTGTATTTTATTTTTGTACAAAATCTTTAATATTTAGTATTAAATGAGATACCAGTGATAGGTGATTAAATATGAGATAATTTAGCTATAACTAGCTTAATAGCTGTGTCTAGTATGAGATTTGTTAAAAAAATATACAGTAAAATATATTATTTTAAAAATTAATTTGGGTGCCATAAAATTAATAAAAATACTTTTAAGGTGGAATGTGAGTTAACTCGAATGAAGTCGGAGTTACCGTAACTTAATATGTAAATTATTGGTAAAAAAATCTTGTAAAGTCAAATAAAGTATATTAACACAACGGTGTTTTTCTCACTTATTAAAAATAAATGATGTTAATGAATTCTAATTTGTATATTTAGTATATATCCAAACAATGATATTTGATGTTTTTAGTTGTATAGTTATTTCAATTGATATAAAATATCTATAAAAAAAAGTATAAATTTTGTTATTAACTAATTTCGACTTTGCACAATAATATTTAGTAAGTAATGGAATCAACTGTACATATTTTTTAAACTTTGAGTATTATTAATGAGTGATGGACACAAATATATACGTGATAAAATATAAATTATAATCAAATAATAGGATGTCACTTATTATCGAATTAGGTAATAAGGATTTTGAATTGAGATATTTAATGATTTTGAAAGTACTTCGATTTCACAAATAAGTTGGGATAGTAGAATTAATCACATTTTATCTATATATTATTTCATAGTATCATTATTTTTATAAAAATATGATAATCATAAAAAAACCAAGTTTTTCCATCAATCTCCATATAAAATTACTCGTCTAATACAAAATCTTGTTATACATATACAATGAGTTAAGCGGCTCTTATCTAAAATTTTATTATATATGGATTACAATTTACACATATAATAATTTTTAATCAATTAATATTTTGACCAAAATAAATAAATTCTATATAGTTATTGAATTTGGTAGAAAATATTGAAAACTATTTCTACAATAAAAATATATATTCTTATTAAGTAAACAAAAATTTAAGACATATCTCATAATTAAAAGAAGACATATGGTAAAATGGTAGTCCAAAAAGGAAATTGCCAAGACAATAGAAATCATTTATAATTATATTTGGTACAAAATTATATAAGATTAATTTTGTTTTATAAATGGTAATAAGTTTATTTCATCTTAATAAATTAAATTTTTAAAAATATATGTAAAAATGAGGTGGCACCATCTAGAGTTGACACGTGGAAAAATCCGACGTGGCTTAATGTGGGGATGACAAATGCAAAATTCGAGGTGACATAATGTGGGAACGACAAGTGGCAATAGTCACTTCTGTTTTAGTATTATATATAGTAGATTGTAGTTTTTTTATGGAGCGTATTAAGTGTGTATGCAAAATTTTATAGGGTATTAAGTGTGTAGGTATAAATAGATTTTTTAAATTTTTTTCCCTCTCTCTCCTCTCTTCCTCTCTCTCGGACGACAATGGCGATTCCTCTTCTGGTCGCTCATCGTCGCCTTTCTTCGTCCGCCCCACACCTTCGTCTTCGATTGCTACCTCTATTCACCGTCGTTTATTGTCGCCGCCATTAATAGTCTTCTTCGTCGCCTTTCTTCATCGGTTAGGGTTTGGTTACGAGTCTCTAATTGAAGAATCTCAGGTCCATATGCGATTTTATGTAAACCTAGCACTAGATTCAATTGGTTTGTTAAGGTCTTAGATGGTCCCTCCAATCTCAGGTAACGAATTTCGTTTTTTTTATTTTTCTTCTTTGTGTTTATCTTTGTTAAACCATGAATAACTCGATCCTCAAATTCGAAAGGTGCAATGTACTGAGCCCACAAGATAAGACGATTTTGTTTTTTGCCTACTTCCCTCAACGAGGTTTTAATTAGAGCTCTGAAGAAAGGCGAGCCTAATGCGGTGGCTTTCGCGGTCAGATCTGGGAGCCTGACTTAGAGATCGAGGTTCACCTTCTTAGAGACTGCTTGTTACTGCGAGGTTTGGAGCTTTTCATATGTTGTTTGAATGCTGACTCTTTGTTTATTTTGGATCATCATTTAGTCTAAAATGTGTATTAATACATAATCCTTTTCTCCATTGATGCTATTATACTTTCACTTTGTTGATTTTAATACCCTACGAGTCTTCTTTCTTCCATTCTCTCAGATATGAGAAACGGGGAGGCACATGAGAATGCTAACTCATGTGATGTTCACTCTAAGACTGCAAAAGTTGTTGTCAATGGCCTTGAACAGAGGTTTTGTCAGCAGTGTTGCAGGTCGGTAATTTTTATCACCCATAACCACAACCTCGAACAAGCAAAGCAAGAAATATTCTTATTTTGATCTATCAAAGTGTCCCATCTTTACTTTAAAGTAATAATACTCAATTTTCAATTACATAATATGAAGCATGAAATTTAAGTTGGTGTGAACGTAGACTTGTTTATGTAGTGATAGCTGAGATTATTGGGTGTATAGGTTCCATTTGCAGGGAGAATTTGATGATGGTAAGCGCAGCTGTCGACGACGGCTTGTTGGCCATAACGAACGTCGAGGAAACCTCAAGCAGGGAGAGCTGCAAGGTTGCTTCATGCATACAATGGTAATAAAGAATACTTAATTATGATGGTGACTGTTTTTTGTTTGTTTCTTTCTTGNTTCCATTGTGTATGGCTAGATATTTTTTATTTTTTTAGTCTTTAATTCTTGTGAATCAGCAAAAGGGAAAGGGTTGGCAGAAATTGTTGGTCTTATAAAAAAATAACTACACATATTTATTCATATCTCTAATTAGCTGTCTAATATTTGTTAGATTTTAATTGTATTTTATTTTTGTACAAAATCTTTAATATTTAGTATTAAATGAGATACCAGTGATAGGTGATTAAATATGAGATAATTTAGCTATAACTAGCTTAATAGCTGTGTCTAGTATGAGATTTGTTAAAAAAAATATACAGTAAAATATATTATTTTAAAAATTAATTTGGGTGCCATAAAATTAATAAAAATACTTTTAAGGTGGAATGTGAGTTAACTCGAATGAAGTCGGAGTTACCGTAACTTAATATGTAAATTATTGGTAAAAAAATCTTGTAAAGTCAAATAAAGTATATTAACACAACGGTGTTTTCTCACTTATTAAAAATAAATGATGTTAATGAATTCTAATTTGTATATTTAGTATATATCCAAACAATGATATTTGATGTTTTTAGTTGTATAGTTATTTCAATTGATATAAAATATCTATAAAAAAAAGTATAAATTTTGTTATTAACTAATTTCGACTTTTGCACAATAATATTTAGTAAGTAATGAATCAACTGTACATATTTTTTAAACTTTGAGTATTATTAATGAGTGATGGACACAAATATATACGTGATAAAATATAAATTATAATCAAATAATAGGATGTCACTTATTATCGAATTAGGTAATAAGGATTTTGAATTGAGATATTTAATGATTTTGAAGTACTTCGATTTCACAAATAAGTTGGGATAGTAGAATTAATCACATTTTATCTATATTATTTCATAGTATCATTATTTTATAAAAATATGATAATCATAAAAACACCAAGTTTTTCCATCAATCTCCATATAAAATTACTCGTCTAATACAAAATCTTGTTATACATATACAATGAGTTAAGCGGCTCTTATCTAAAATTTTATTATATATGGATTACAATTTACACATATAATAATTTTTAATCAATTAATATTTTGACCAAAATAAATAAATTCTATATAGTTATTGAATTTGGTAGAAAATATTGAAAACTATTTCTACAATAAAAATATATATTCTTAATAAGTAAACAAAAATTTAAGACATATCTCATAATTAAAAGAAGACATATGGTAAAATGGTAGTCCAAAAAGGAAATTGCCAAGACAATAGAAATCATTTATAATTATATTTGGTACAAAATATATAAGATTAATTTTGTTTTATAAATGGTAATAAGTTTATTTCATCTTAATAAATTAAATTTTTAAAAAATATATGTAAAAATGAGGTGGCACCATCTAGAGTTGACACGTGGAAAAATCCGACGTGGCTTAATGTGGGGATGACAAATGCAAAATTCGAGGTGCATAATGTGGGAACGACAAGTGACAATAGTCACTTATGTTTTAGTATTTATATATAGTAGATTGTATTTTTTATGGAGCGTATTAAGTGTGTATGCAAAATTTTATAGGGTATTAAGTGTGTAGGTATAAATAGATTTTTAAAATTTTTTTCCCTCTCTCTCCTCTCTTCCGCTCTCTCGACGACAATGGCGATTCCTCTTCTGGTCGCTCATCGTCGCCTTTCTTCGTCCGCCCCACACCTTCGTCTTCGATTGCTACCTCTATTCACCGTCGTTTATTGTCGCCGCCATTAATAGTCTTCTTCGTCGCCTTTCTTCATCGGTTAGGGTTTGGTTACGAGTCTCTAATTGAAGAATCTCAGGTCCATATGCGATTTTATGTAAACCTAGCACTAGATTCAATTGGTTTGTTAAGGTCTTAGATGGTCCCTCCAATCTCAGGTAACGAATTTCGTTTTTTTATTTTTCTTCTTTGTGTTTATCTTTGTTAAACCATGAATAACTCGATCCTCAAATTCGAAAGGTGCAATGTACTGAGCCCACAAGATAAGACGATTTTGTTTTTTGCCTACTTCCCTCAACGAGGTTTTAATTAGAGCTCTGAAGAAAGGCGAGCCTAATGGCGGTGGCTTTCGCGGTCAGATCTGGGAGCCTGGCTTAGAGATCGAGGTTCACCTTCTTAGAGACTGCTTGTTACTGCGAGGTTTGGAGCTTTTCATATGTTGTTTGAATGCTGACTCTTTGTTTATTTTGGATCATCATTTAGTCTAAAATGTGTATTAATACATAATCCTTTTCTCCATTGATGCTATTATACTTTCACTTTGTTGATTTTAATACCCTACGAGTCTTCTTTCTTCCATTCTCTTCAGATATGAGAAACGGGGAGGCAAAAAGTTGTTGTCAATGGGCCTTGAACAGAGGTTTTGTCAGCAGTGTTGCAGGTCGGTAATTTTTATCACCCATAACCACAACCTCGAACAAGCAAAGCAAGAAATATTCTTATTTGATCTATCAAAGTGTCCCATCTTTACTTTAAAGTAATAATACTCAATTTTCAATTACATAATATGAAGCATGAAATTTAAGTTGGTGTGAACGTAGACTTGTTTATGTAGTGATAGCTGAGATTATTGGTGTATAGGTTCCATTTGCTGGGAGAATTTGATGATGGTAAGCGCAGCTTTCGACGACGGCTTGCTGGCCACAACGAACGTCGGAGGAAACCTCAAGCAGGGAGAGCTGCAAGGTTGCTTCATGCATACAATGGTAATAAAGAATACTTAATTATGATGGTGACTGTTTTTTGTTTGTTTTTCTTGCTGACGTGAGATCTGCTTTTCGTTGTTGTTTCCCCGGTGTGTTACTGATGCGCCCTTGAATGACCGCGGATGAAGAGGACGATGCTTTGCGGGTTCGCTCCGATGGACCGCTCACTCGTTCCCGAGCCAAAGCCATCGCCCAAGCTACCGGCTCAATCATCCGACGCACCGTCACATCACTTGGACCTGTTAGTGGCATGCCATGTCACCACTCCACCATGACATAGGCTTCCGGGTGCCATATCATCAAGCTAGCAAATATTATTATTATTATATTTTGCATTTTAAATAATAATAGACTTTAATTTTCGGAACATTAATTCCTGGAACTTAATTCCTTGAGTTAATTTCCGGCATTGATAGTCTAGACTTTGGTTTCGGGAGTTGCCCCGACTTTATTTCCCGCCTTTATTTCCGTCATTCAATTTCCGACTTTTGGTGTAGCCTTCACCCACTATATAAGGGATGTTTGGCTTCACTTGTAAATCATGTCTAATTTTAATCAAGTATTTTGAAGGAAAATCCTCATTCTTGATCTAGGCATCACTTCCTCTTCAATCCCCTCAAAGTTCTTCCTTGGATCAAGTCTTATATCCAAGAACTCACATTCGAGGATTCTTCTAAAGAATCAAACTATCAAATCCACTACAACGTTTGCTCGATCTCTCTAGATCGAATCAAACCTACACTTCCGCATCCATATCAATCGCTTCCGCCCTACCAAACTTCTATCAAAGTTCTCATTTGCACATCAACAACGAGTAGTTGAAACTCTAGCTTGGTCTAGATCCGGCGTTCGTCCTTTAACGATTCCAAGGACGCATCAAATTGGCATCAGAGCAAAGGGATCGAAGCTAAGTTCTCTTTACTCTTGTTTTTGTGCGTTATATTTTTATCCTTCTTTGCCTTTGTTGTTCTTCCCTTCTTGAAGATCTTCAACTTGTTCTTCGTGTTCTTCGTGTTCTTCGTGTTCTTCGTGTTCTTCGTGTTCTTCGAAGTTGTCTTGAATTTTTTTTTTTCGAACCAAACAAATTTAGGAGATAGTTGGTTTGCCATCAAACCATCTATCAAAAACAATTTGTTCTTCAACCGACCCAATCCGACAAGTTTGTTAATCGATTTTACCAAATTTCTTGGGATTTTTTTGTTAACAAATTCGGATATCTTGCATTTTGATATTCAAACAGAAACAAAAAAAATCAAAACTCTTCAACAAAGCGGATTTGTTTCCAAAGTGTTTCATCTCTTGCATCAAAAAAGTTGCAAAGTTCAAAAAAAAAAAAATTAAAAAAAAATATACAAAGTGAAAAGACGTCCGGCAAACCGGTCCATCCGAAAAATCGGATTTTACAAAACGGTCAAAGACCGAAAGCAAGCAAAGCTTGCCGAGTGAACAATCCGTCCATCTTCTGTCTCTCCATTTTCTTACATACGTGCAAAATATCACTTGTTTATTTTGTGTGAATTGGTTCAAATTTTGTTGGATTTGCCTACCTTGCTTAACCGCCAAACGGCCTTCCCAAAAGTAGAACCTTAACGCACTTGAACTTGGGTAACGTTGACTTAATTCGTCACCTTGCTCATTTGATTACTTGCATTTTTTTGTATTCATTTGGAATCATGACTAACGTGGATATAGAAAACTCACAGGATGCTCGTGAACGAGAAAATGCCTCCTTATCCGAGGAAGTTGTTAGTCTAAAGCAACAAATGGAGGAGATGAGAGCACAACTTTTGGCCCTTACGACCACTCCACGCCCCGCCCCAAATCCAAATGACACCATGGTCGAGACTTCCACGTCCGACGCTCATCGGAAGGGCAAAGGTCTTTTGGGAACCGACCCATCTCAAGGTCTTAGGCTTGCCTCAGTCATCGAAAGCCAAACTCAACAAGACGGAAGACACCACCTCAATGAGACCGAGAACAATAATGGCCCGACTCCGGATGATCTAATTTATGTAGATACAATGGATCGGAACAAGCGCTTCGAGCGCAATCGTAAACGGTACGGATCGCCCCCACCTTTGTCTAATGCACATAATACTAACCGGTCCCATACAGGAAAAATATCGGCACACCCAATCAACAAGATCGTCATCCCTCGACGTTCCGGTAATGATCGATATGAGCAACGCCACCAACGACGTAGCCAGCTATGATGAGTATAACGAGAGGGACGATTTTGATGAGTTCTCCGACGATGAAGCCAACTTGGGAACGGGTGGCTCATGTCCGTCCATGGCACCCACCCGTCCGAGATCCATTTGAGAACCAAGACCGAGGAGAAGAATGGTTGCCTCCTCCTAACCCACCAAGGCATGCACATCAACGAGCCCATCATGATGATATGCCACTGCCCCGCCCGGATTCCTACAAAGCTCGTAGGGAAGGTAAAGTTAAATTTCCAATATTTTATGGGGAATATGATCCTTGTGTGTTTCTTGATTGGGCACAGGACATGAAAAGGGCTTTGAAGCATAGAAACTATGAGGAGTACGAGAAGATCGAAGCGGCAACCTTGTACTTTGAAGGCAATGCAAAATCTTGGTGGAACCGGTATGAACACGTCCGTGAGAACCGGAGGATGGGAACCGGTTGCGACGTTTGATCAACTGATCTACGTCATGACAAAGAAGTATGTCCCCGACGACTTCAAAAATGATATGCAGGATGTTAATTGCCGAGCTCCAACAAGGAAAACTCACTCCGGTGGCCTACTTGGCCAAGCTCGAGGACATGCATATGAAGGCCGGCATCTCGGCCTCGCCCTCCGCCTTACGCACCAAGTTCATGAGTGGCCTCAATCCATCAATCCGACGACCCCTTGAGATCGTTCCATATAGGGACTTGGGAGCTTTGTGTCATGCGGCCATGAAGCTTCACAAGCAACAACAAGAGACTCCAAAATACTCAAGGTATAACTCCTCTCCAAATCAATACGCTTTTTCTACTAACACCCGTGCTCGAGATGTATCTAGTTATCAAGAGTCCGGCGCCACCAAAGGAGCCCAACGGATGGTCCAATCCAAGCGACAAGCGGATACCGAGAGGGCACCACAACGTGGTCCCAATGTCCCGGCACAAGTGCCTCCCGCCCGCGCCCCTCAAGGACCTCCACCGGCCGGCACGGCCAAGGGAGCCCGTGTGTTTATAAATTTAGCGGATTCGGTCACGTCCAACGTGATTGCCCGAACACAAAGCGTGTGTTGTTTTGCCAATCCCTCATATGAAGATGAGGAGGATGAAGAAGACGACGATATCATCATAGAGGATGACCAAGACGCCGACCCCTACTACGGCATGGAACCATGCGACGAACAAATGGCTTGCGGCCCGGCACAACCCGGTAAGTTCGCCCTTGTATCTCGTAGAATTTTAGCCGTTAAGGAATTTGTCCCTATTGACCAACGCGAGAATCTCTTTCACTCTCGTTGTTTGGTCAATAACACTAGTCTCTCTCTCATAGTTGATGGGGGTTCTTGTTGTAATATTATCAACGAAAAAGTGGTAAAACACTTTAAGTTGCCTACAACCCCCCACCCAACACCTTATGGAATCCAATGGATTTCCGATAAGGCGTGTGACACCGTCACACGACAAGCTTGGGTGACGTTTTCCATAGGCGGTTATGTTGATAAGATCCTTTGTGATGTTATCAAGATGGACGCCACACATGTATTATTAGGACGACCATGACAATTCGATCACCGTACATTCCATGATGGTTATCTTAATAGATACATGTTCCAATATAATGGAAAACGGGTCACATTGTTGCCTATGACTCCACATGGAATATTAATTGATTATGCAGAACGGAAGAGGCAACAAACCATTGATGAGACCACTACTCCGGCAACATCGGACCCTCCTAGGAGTCCTTCCGATGTTGTGGGTGCTAGTACTTCCGGATCCCGGAACACCGCCTCTAGTAACCATGCTATTGAGTCTAGAGGTAGTAAAGGAAGCATCGTCCCAACGAATGCAACTTTACCATCTCCGGAACCAATAATCAAAGGCCGGTGTGAGCCGAGGGTACTTTTCGTCCGGAAACACGATGTGACACCGGTCAAGGAAGGCAAGTTGCCATGCTTCTTACTTGTTCCTTTTTGCTTATCTACTTCCAATGACCTTAGTAATATGCCGCACGAGGTGTCTACTTTGTTGTCTGATTTTCAGGACGTCTTGACCGATGAACTACCACCCGGCTTGCCACCGATCCGTGGAATTGAGCACCAAATCGATTTGGTGCCCGGCGCGTCTTTACTCAACCGTGCCGCTTACCGTGCAAGTCCGGAAGAAACTAAGGAGCTACAACGTCAAGTCCAAGAGCTCCTAGACCGGGGATATGTTCGTGAGTCACTTTCACCATGTGCCGTGCCGGTCATTTTGGTGCCCAAGAAGGACGGGTCTTGGAGGATGTGTGTCGATTTCCGAGCCATCAACCAAATAACCGTCAAGTACCGGCATCCGATCCCGCGCCTCGACGACATGTTGGATGAACTACACGGCGCCACCGTGTTCTCAAAGATTGATCTCCGGAGCGGGTATCACCAAATCCGGATGGCCGAGGGTGACGAGTGGAAAACGGCTTTCAAGACAAAGTACGGATTATATGAGTGGCTTGTCATGCCGTTCGGACTCTCCAACGCCTCATGAACCATGTCCTTCGCCGGTTTTTGGGTAATTTCGTAGTTGTTTATTTTGACGATATTTTAATTTTTAGTAAGTCTTTGGATGAGCACATCGGGCACCTTCGCCAAGTGCTCGAGTGCCTTAGACAAGAACAATTATTCGTCAATATTGAAAAATGTGTCTTTTGTTCCGATACAACTATATTTTTTGGCTATGTCGTGTCTAAGGACGGACTCCGAGTAGACGAATCCAAAGTTCGTGCTATTCGGGAGTGGCCTACACCTAGTACGGTCACCATGGTCCGAGCCTTTCTCGGCTTAGCGGGCTTCTACCGACGCTTTGTCAAAGACTTTAGCTCGGTAGCGGCGCCGCTTCATGAGCTCACTACTAAGGGTGTCACGTTTGAGTGGCGCGATACCCATGCTCGAGCATTTGATGCGCTCAAAGACCGACTTTGCAATGCACCACTACTCCAACTCCCAAATTTCTCGAAAACCTTCGAGGTGGAGTGTGATGCATCTAATGTTGGCATTGGGGGGGTTCTTCTCCAAGAGAATCGGCCCATTGCTTACTTTAGCGAAAAGCTTTCCGGTCCACCACTCAACTATCCAACCTATGACAAGGAACTATATGTTTTAGTTCGTTGTCTAAAGACATGGCAACACTACTTATGGCCGAAGGAGTTCGTGATTCATTCGGATCATGCGGCTCTTTCGTATCTCAAGAGTCAAACTAATTTGAGTCGGCGCCATGCAAGTTGGGTAGAATTTTTAGAAACCTTTCCTTATGTCATTCGGCATAAGAAAGGAAAAGAGAATGTGGTAGCCGATGCCCTTTCTCGGCGATATATCCTCTTGGTGCATATGGACGCCAAGATCCATGGCTTTTCTCTTATCAAAGAGTTATATGCCACGGATCTTGACTTCAAGGATATATTTGCCAAATGCCTTGACCTCCGAGAGCATGAGACCTTCTTTATTAATGATGGCTATTTGTTCCGCGCGGGAAAACTTTGTATTCCGCGTTCATCCATACGCCACTTGTTGATAAAGGAAGCCCATGAGGGTCGTGGTCACTTCGGTGCTACCAAGACTCTCGCCGCTCTCCAAGAGCACTTCTTTTGGCCGAAAATGCGCAAGCATGTGACACGGTTTTGCACAAGTTGCATAACATGTCATCATGCCAAATCGCGTCAAGGTCCGGACGGATTGTATTCTCCTTTGCCTATACCAATGGGACCTTGGGAGGATCTTTCTATGGACTTTGTAGTTGGCCTACCTATGTCCAAACGAGGCAACGACTCTATTTTTGTGGTAGTCGACCGTTTTTCCAAAATGGCTCATTTTATCGCGTGTAAGAGCACCCAAAATGCTAGCGATGTTGCCACATTATTCTTTAACAATGTGGTGCGCTTACACGGGATACCACGTTCCATCCTTAGTGATCGGGACGTGAAATTTGTGAGTCACTTCTGGAGAACGTTGTGGGGAAAACTTGGAACCAACTTGTTGTTTTCAAGTAGTTATCACCCCCAAACCGATGGTCAAACGGAGGTGACCAATCGGACTCTCGGTGCTCTACTTAGAGCAACGCTTAAGAACAACCTACGAAAGTGGGAGGACTTAATTTCAGTTGTGGAGTTTTCATATAACAGGTCTAGGCACTCGGCAACTAAACTCTCACCATTTGAAGTTGTCTACGGCCTTAATCCACACACGCCATTGGACTTCACACCACGTCCACTCAAGGACGGTGAACACATCACCGCCGCAAGTCGAGCCGCCTCAATCATTGAACTTCATAAGCGGACAAGAGCACAACTCCAACGTCGTGCCGCCCAACTTGCCGAACAACGCAATAAGGGCCGTCGCAACATATCTTTCGAGCCCGGCGATCTTGTTTGGCTCCACTTAAGGAAGGAGCGTTTCCCATCTCGACGCAAGGGTAAGCTATCGGATCGAGGTGATGGCCCTTTCCGGATCCTATCACGACATGGTCCAAATGCCTACAAGTTGGAGCTTCCGGATTCCTACGGCGTGCACCCAACGTTCAATGTCAAGGATCTAGCCCCTTATGTTGAGCCCTTATTTGACGACGGTGAAACGGGGACGTTTCACATCCAAGATGGGGGGACTAATGCGCCCTTGACCACCATGACCGCGGATGAAGAGGTCGATGCTTTGCGGGTTCGCTCCGATGGACCACTCACTCGTTCCCGAGCCAAAGCCAACGCCCAAGCTACCGACTCAATCATCCGACGCACCGTCACATCACTTGGACCCGTTAGTGGCATGCCATGTCACCACTCCACCATGGCATAGGCTTCCGACGCCATGTCATCAAGCTAGCAAATATTATTATTATTATATTTTGTATTTTAAATAATAATAGACTTTAATTTTCGGAACATTAATTCCGGAACTTAATTCCGTGAGTTAATTTCCGGCATTGATAGTCTAGATCTTTGGTTTCGGGAGTTGCCCCGACTTTATTTCCCGCCTTTATTTCCGTCATTCAATTTCCGACTTTTGGTGTAGCCTTCACCCACTATATAAGGGATGCTTGGCTTCACTTGTAAATCATGTCTAATTTTAATCAAGTATTTTGAAGGAAAATCCTCATTCTTGATCTAGGCATCACTTCCTCTTCAATCCCCTCAAAGTTCTTCCTTGGATCAAGTCTTAGATCCAAGAACTCACATTCGAGGATTCTTCTAAAGAATCAAACTATCAAATCCACTACAACGTTTGCTCGATCTCTCTAGATCGAATCAAACCTACACTTCCGCATCCATATCAATCGCTTCCGCCCTACCAAACTTTTATCAAAGTTCTCATTTGCACATCAACAACGAGTAGTCGAAACTCTAGCTTGGTCTAGATCCGGCGTTCGTCCTTCAACGATTCCAAAGACGCATCAGTTACATGTTTTCATGTTGACAAATCGTGAATGATAAAGTTGAGATTGTAGCATTGTAGTTTGGTGGTTTGAATATTTCAACTATACGGAAAGTATAGTTAACAAAGGCGGTCCCCTCCAAAGTTGGTCAGATTTAGGTGGTACATGGGATTTTGTCTAGTGATATGAAATTCCTTAATTGAAACATCACCTAGGCCTTGTATCTGTCTTTGCATATGCTTTGATTTGAACACAGAGGTGTTGTTTATTAGAAAGTGTGGAAAATCATCAAACGGGAAGGCACCGATTTTGGATCAACTTTTGTTTGATCGTGTTTTATGTGATGTACGTTTTCAAAACTGATGTTCTTCTTCAGCTTCTAACACGACAATATCTCACCTCGAATGATTTTGGGTTCGAGATCATTCCTTCAGATTTTGTTGATCATAATGTTCAGGCTTCTAACATGACAATGATGAATATATGGGATAATCTCTTACTTTTTCTTATGAATATTTAGTGTTGAACTGTGTTTGGTATATAATGTTTGATTTTGTGCGAAGTGCCTTATATGGCATAATAAATTGTTAGAAAACCCCCCTGAAAATAGTGATAAAAAAATTATCTGACTTTTTTTAAAGTTGTGCAATGGGCATTGAGAAAGCAGACTCTCTGCACGGGGAAACAGACTTGCTAAAACATTTTTCAATTTTTTATTTAGTGATTTAAAGTGTTTCTACTTTCTATTAAATTTAGTATTTGTCTTGTTGCAGGCATGATCGTTTCCTGAGTAAGCTACGTGTTGTAACCATGGCAATCTGCTGAATTTGTAGGTTTTCTCTGAAGCTTTACTATCTAGGCCAATGTGGGTTCTACCTATACAACGTAGTGGCTCTTCAAGTGTGGGAAACTCGGCGAAAGGATTTTGCTGTAAGTTTGTAACCATGGCACACCATTTAATCACAAATAACCTTTTGAAGACTTTCTTTATGTAAGTTATGTGTTGTCAATTTCCTCATTTTCAATAGGCAGGCTAACGATTTTTGTAGATCATATAGAATATGATTAAGTAATAACTTTTTGCAACATGTTCTCTACTCTTAGAATGGTGCAGAGTTCTTTAATCATCCAATTAAGGATACTTGTAATGATACATTCACAGGTTTAACGCGTAATAATATAGCTGAGCATTTATTATTCATGATAGGAAAAAGCCCCATATGAAGCTAAAGCTGCAAGGAAGATGGAGAGATACAACTCAAGCTCAAGGGAAAAACCAACTCAAGCTCAAGGAGAAAGAAGAAGAAGCAAGGAAAAACCAACTCAAGCTCAAGGAGAAAGAAGAAGAAGCAAGAAGGACGTGAAACTGGATTGGAATTGTGAAGAAACCCTTGCTCAGCAAGGTGGAACGAAGGAGGTAAGGTAAGGTAAAACACGGGTCAAAGGGTCAACAAAACCGGCTGCAGCCGCCGGAAACCGCAGGGGCGGGTTTCCTGGCCGCAGGGGCGGAACAACAAGGGAGCCGCAGGGGCGGCCTCACAGACCCGCGGGGGCGGCTAAGACCAAAACTCGCTTCCAAAACTAAGGCTCTTACACCTCACCCCCCTAAAAACATGTTTTGTCCCGAAACTTGTAAAATCCTCAAACCACTCGGGCTCACAAGTCGAGGTACAACTCTCTCTATAACCTCAACATAAGCATGGAGGAAACTATCCACTCCAGCAGCAAATTATACTGTCCAAGGCCTAGAGGGAAACCATCTCTAGCCAAACCATAACATATCCCAATAACATGGAGGAAATAGCCATCTCCAGCTATAAACAAAAATCATACTAGCAAAATAAGATCTAATAAGATCATAATCACAACAAGCTAGCATGAAATAACATATCATAGCATATAAGCATGTAAGTGTCACGGTCCGAGTTCTTCTCCAACTCAGACCGCGCGGCTCTTAGCTATAACGTCACCCCCGACAAGCTAAGATCAGTCTTACTCCTCGACACTCCTTGATTGCGAGCGCTTCGTCTAGATGACTATGCAAACTCGGAGACTTGTCGGCAAACCTTGCCTTTATATTACTCAAAGAGAGCTTTACAAATGAGAGTTTTACAAGAGAGATTTTGGAGTGAATTGTGGTGGATGATGGAAATGAGGGATAGCCTCCCCTATTTATAGCCTTGGCCACCTCCTCTCCGGGAAGGTTCCGGAATCTATCTTTCCTAGAGCATTCCGGATCCTTCCTAACTTGATCTTATCCTAAGGACTCTAGGACTTTCCCTAAGACTCTAGCTAAGTTTTCAAGGATCCTTCAAGTTCTAGGAGTATCCGCCATCTTCTGGGAAAATCCTCCTCCATCCGGATTGTCCCGCCAACTTCTACATGAGTCTAGAGACTTCCGCCGGTTTCTAGACTTGTCTTGATCCTTCCGGTATCTTCCGGAATATTCCGTAGCCTTCCGGAATATTCTACAATCTTCCGGAACGTTCCGCCATGTTCCGGATTCCTCTTGAGCTTTCCGGATACTTCTTGATCGTCCCGGATCTTTCCGGAATACTCCTTGTCTTTCCGGTGTGCCATCTTGACAAGATCTTCGTCTAGCATATCGCTTGGCCTTCTTCCCATGATATTTCTTGACCTTGTCAAATGGTGTCTTAATGACATCCCTTGGCAAGTCGTCTTGTCTTGCCGGTCTTGGCATCGTCACGGAAAAGCGGTCCGTGACATACTCCCCCACTTGATTTCGCAACGTCCTCGTTGCGAGTCCATGCTCAAGGTCTTCCTTCATCATGTCAACCTCTTTCTCCAAAGAGGCATTGTTTTCCGAAGGCGAGTGTTGCGTTTCCTCCCACAACATGCCAACCTTTCCTCCTGACGGTTCCCGTTGCGTATCCTCCCGAAACGGGCTAGCCTTTTCTTCTTTGGTGTCACTAGGTCGCTTGCCGTCCTCACATGCCCTAGATGCTCTAGACTCCTCCGCTAATCTAGGAGTATTGCATGTCCTCACGGCCCCGAGCCTTGCTACCCGTTCACCCGGCTCCTCCTCGGGTGGCGACTCTTCCCTTGTCGCCTTTTGTGGCCAGTCCCGATTCAAGTGATCACCATCGCACCTAAGGCATCTAAACCGCCTCACTTTAGGAGTACTTCTTACGATTGCCCCGAGCCTTAGTGGCTCCCTTCTGGGTTCTTCTTGCTCCACCGAGACAATAGAGGCAAGCTTGTTGTTCGTCGGGCAATTCCTTACGAGATGTTCCTCTCCACATAAGAAGCAGCTCAAGTGGCGTCGTTCCGTCTTCTCGCTCTTGTCCCTATTGAACTTTTTCTTTGGTTTTGACGAACCCTCCTCGCCCGTGCGAGACCAACTTCTTCGATCCATGTTTTGCTCGCCATCACTCCCTAATGCCTCATATTCCTGCTCCTCACCCCCACTATTACCCTTTCTCCACCATGGATTACTTCGTTCATGACTTCGGAACTCGATGAGAGAATCCGCCTCGGTCATGGCCTCGGTAAGGGTCTGAACCTTTTGACGGTGAAGCTCTTGTCTTACCCATGGCTTAAGCCCATCCATGAATTGGAAGAAGGCTTCCTTTTCGTTCATGTCGGAGATCTGCAACATTAACTCCGAGAACTCTTTTACGTACTCTCGGGCGGTCCCTCTTTGAGTGAGCCTGCGAAGCTTGGCCCGGCTTCGTCATCTGCATAGATGGGGTAGAATTGTTTCTTGAGCTCTGCCGAGAACTCGGCCCAAGTGGTAATCGGGGTTCCTCCAGTCCTTTCATAGGTCCTTCTACGCCACCATAATAAAGCTATATCACCGAGGTATAGAGAAGCAGTACTTACCTTCTTTTCCTCGTCCGCGATCCCCGTGACGCGGAAGTATTGTTCCATGCCCCACAAGAAGTTCTCTACGTCTTTGGCGGAACGACTTCCCTTGAACGTAGTTGGTTTGGGTGCGTCCACTTTCTGTAGTGGGGAAAATCCGACAAGGTCAGCCCTCATAGCTATCTTGCATGCCGCCAACTCCCTTATGACCGTCTCCAGCTTGTCGGTCAGCGCCTCAAACTTGGCCCTGAGAACTTCATGTTCTGTGGCAAGGGTCTTGTGAGACACGTTCATGGCCCCTTGGAACTCCCCCTTGAGTTCCTCAATAGAGGATTCCATCGTGGATTCGACGTCATCAACCCGCTTGTTGGCGTCGAAGATGGAGTCCCGCATCTCGCCCACGGCCAACTCGACTTTCTCTAGCCTATCCTCCGTGCTTGACACCACGTCCCTTGATGCACCTCTTGCGGCCTTCTTGCCTTTCTTGCTCACGTCAACGACTTCCGACACGCCTCCTTGTCTAGCCATCGAAACCTCCATCGGACCTTAACGTGCTCTACGTCCCTGCCTACTTACCAACCTTCTTTGCAAACGCTTGGCGATCCACAGAGAGCTCCTCTCGATCCGTGTCCCTGCCTATTTGCCTCCCTTGGTTGTAAGCGCTTGGGCTCGAATAGAATGATCGTCCGAACCTTGGCTCTGATACCACTTGTCACGGGCCGAGTTCTTCTCCAACTCAAACCGCGCGGCTCTTAGCTATAACGTCACCCCCGACAAGCTAAGATCAGCCTTACTCCGTGACGCTCCTTGATTACGAGCGCTTCGTCTAGATGGCTATGCAAACTCGGAGACTTGTCGGCAAACCTTGCCTTTATATTACTCAAAGAGAGCTTTACAAATGAGAGTTTTACAAGAGAGATTTTGGAGTGAATTGTGGTGGATGATGGAAATGAGGGGTGGCCTCCCCTATTTATAGCCTTGGCCACCTCCTCTCCGGGAAGGTTCCGGAATCTATCTTTCCTAGAGTATTCCGGATCCTTCCTAACTTGATCTTATCCTAAGGACTCTAGAACATTCCCTAAGACTCTAGCTAAGTCTTCAAGGATCCTTCAAGTTCTAGGAGTATCCGCCATCTTCTGGTAAAATCCTCCTCCATCCGGATTGTCCCACCAACTTCTACATGAGTCTAGAGACTTCCGCCGGTTTCTAGACTTGTCTTGATCCTTCCGGTATCTTCCGGATCCTTCCGGATGATTCCGACATCTTCCAGAATATTCCGTAGCCTTCCGGAATATTCTACAATCTTCCGGAACGTTCCGCCATGTTCCGTATTCCTCTTGAGCTTTCCGGATACTTCTTGATCGTCCCGGATCTTTCCGGAATACTCCTTGTCTTTCCGGTGTGCCATCTTGACAAGATCTTCGTCTAGCATATCGCTTGGCCTTCTTCCCATGCCATTTCTTGACCTTGTCAAATGGTGTCTTAATGACATCCCTTGGCAAGTCGTCTTGTCTTGCCGGTCTTGGCATCGTCACGGAAAAGCGGTCCGTGACATAAGCACATAAGACTCACCAAGCTAGTATTAAGATCTACTCGGTGATCCTACTGGTGCACCTATCTTGGCATAGAACTCTGGATAGTTCCTCTGGATGCTATCCTCAGTCTCCCATGTAGCTTCCTCGGGTCCTTGTCTCGACCACTGTATCCTCAGCATAGGTATGTCTTTCGAACGCAGGCGTCTCATACCTCGTTCTAAGACTGCAATCGAATGCTCAACAAAAGTGTGGTCCGGCTCAATCACCAAATCCTCATAACTCACGATGTGTCTCGGATTTGGTATATACTCCCTCAGCTGAGACACGTGAAACATAGGGTGAACACCCTCTAATCTCGGAGGCAAGGCTAATCTGTAAGCTGCGCTCCCAACCCGGTCCATAATCTCGAACGGTCCGACATATCGGGGGCTCAACTTCCCCTTAATGCCAAAACGCCTAACAACTCGTGTCGGGGATACTCTCAGCCACACATGGGTTCCAACTCTGAACTCCAGAGGTCTACGCCTCTTATCAGCATACGACTTCTGACGGCTCTGCGCAGTCAACATATGCTCTCTGATCAATGCTACTCGAGCTATATCATCTTGAATCTGATCAGGTGCTAAACCACTGACACTGCTCTACTCATCCCAGCATAACGGGGTACGACATCTCTGTCCATACAGTGCCTCATATGGGGCCATCCCAATAGATGCATCCCAGCTGTTGTTGTAGGAGAACTCAACAAGTGGGAGATGATCCGTCCACACCTGTCCCCAATCCAACACACAAGCTCGCAACATATCCTCCAGCGTCTGAATGGTCCTCTCTGACTGACCATCTGTCTGAGGATGAAACGCAGTCGTGAAGTGCAAACTCGTCCCTAGGGCAGTCTGAATCTGCTGCCAGAACCTCGAGGTAAACCGTCCATCTCTGTCAGAGACGATCGTCTTCGGTACACCATGGGGTCTCACTATCTTCCTAGTGTACTCCTCTGCTAATCTGTTCACCGGCCACGTCTCTCGAATAGGAATGAAACGTGCCGTCTTCGTCAATCTGTCAACTATGACCCAGATGGCATCAAAACTCCGGCTCAGCCTCAGTTCAGTCACAAAGTCCATGGTGACGTCCTCCCACTTCCTCTGTGGAACAGGAAGTGGATGGAGCTCACCTCCAGGTCTGAAATGCTCGATCTTGACCTGCTGGCAGGTCGCACACTGTGCCACAAATCTGGCCACATCGGGCTTCAGCCCTCCCCACCAATATATACGTCTCAAGTCCTGATACATCTTACTCGTACCTGGATGTACCGAGTAAGGTGTACAGTGAGCCTCCTGTAATATCCTTTGTCTCAGCTCTGTATCAGCAGGTACACAGACGTGACCGCGGCGCCTCAAAACTCCATCTGCTCCCAGCAGGAACTGTGGTGCCTCATCCCGAGACATCCTATCTCTGATCCTTTGTAAAGTCGGGCAGGTCTCCTGTTTTTGTTGGATCTCATCCAACAGATCAGAAAGGACCTCTAATGTACGCAGCTGAGCATCCTCATTGGGAAACTGGATGTCCATATCTAACCAGATCAGGTCCCTCTGCAACTGATACTGAACTGTCAGCCTCGCAATCGCCTGCTCTCGAGGCGTCTTCCTGCTCAGGGCGTCGGCGACTACGTTCGCCTTCCCCGGATGGTACAGGATCTCTAGATCAAAATCTTTGATCAGCTCGAGCCACCTACGTTGGCGGTTATTCAATTCCCGCTGCGTGAAAATGTACTTCAAACTTTGATGGTCTGTGAAGATCTGACACGTAACACCATACAGGTAATGTCTCTAGATCTTCAGTGCATGAACTACCGCTGCCAACTCCAGATCATGAGTCGGGTAGTTCTCCTCATACGTCTTCAGCTGTCTAGACGCATATGCAATCACTCTGCCTCTCTGCATCAACACACATCCCAAGCCTAGCTTGGATGCGTCACTGTATACTACGAAATCCTCATTACCCTCTAGCTGTGCCAAAACAGGAGTAGAAGTCAGACGTCTCTTCATCTCCTCAAAATTCTGCATACACTGATCAGACCACACAAATCTGGTAGTCTTCCTCAGCAAACTCGTTAGTGAACGGGTAATCACAGAAAATCCCTCCACAAAGCGTCTGTAATAACCAGCTAGGCCAAGGAAGCTACGTACTTCCTTGACGTTTGTCGGTGTAGGTCATGCAGCTACTGCCTCTATCTTCGCTGGATCCACCTTGATCCCCTCAGCTGATACTATGTGACCCAGGAATGCTACCTCTGGCATCCAGAACTCGCACTTAGAGAACTTTGCATAAAGTTCTCTATCCCGCAAAACCTGCAATACAGTCATCAGATGTCTTGCATGCTCCTCTCCACTGCGAGAGTATACCAGAATGTCATCAAAGAAAACCACCACAAACTGAACCAGAAAGTCGATGAAGATACTGTTCATCAACTCCATAAAGACGGATGGGGCATTTGTAAGCCCAAATGGCATCACTACAAACTCGTAGTGGCCATATCTGGTCCGGAATGCTGTCCTCTGCACATCCTGCTCCCTCACCCTCATCCGGTGATACCCGGAACGCATATCAATCCTGGAGAACACAGTCGCTCCCTGTAGCTAATCTAACAAATCATCAATGCGCGGCAATGGATACTTTTTCTTGATGGTCACCTTGTTCAGCTCTCTGTAATCAATACACAGTCTCAGCGATCCGTCCTTCTTCCGTACGAAGAGGACAGGTGCTCCCCATGGGGACACGCTAGGGCGAATGAAGCCCTTCTCAGCCAACTCCTCGAGTTGCTTCTTCAGCTCCAACATCTCGACAGGCGCCATCCGGTATGGGGCCTTCGAGATGGGTCTCGTACCAGGCTCTAAATCGATACTGAAATCCACACTCCTCTGAGGCGGCAAACTGGACGGCTCAGCAAATACATCAGTAAACTCACAGACAATTGGAATGTCCTCTAACGCTGGACTCTCCCCCTCCTTCATGGCATAACACCAGAAGGCCTCGCAACCCTATGCAATCAGTCTAGCTGCCCGTATAGCGCTGATAACTGTGCCTACCTTTCCAAGATCCCAACCTCGGAAAACCTCTATTTGGCCTAACTCGGTAGAGAGGGTAACAGTCCTCCTACCTACATCTAAGACTGCATAATGTCTAGCCATCCAATCCATACCTAGTATAACTTCCTCATGCTCTAACGGCATGACAAAGAAGTCAACTAGTAACACACGAGTCCCTACAGAAATGGGACAACCGTGAATCTCACGGGTACCTCTGACCCTACCACCATCGGGTAACCCTATAATAAAGGGCATCCCCTCAACTGTATCTAAACCAAGACGCTCTACACAGGCATCAAAAATAAAAGAATGCGTAGCACCAGTATCAAATAAAACTCTAACAGGTAGACCATGAATCAGAATGGTACCTGTAGCAGTAGGTGCAGCTGGCTCCTCTGCACTCCTCAGCTCAAAAACTCGGCCCTGTGGGCCTCTAGTATCAGTGGTGCCCCCACCACGGCCTCTGCCTCTACTAGGCCCAAGAGCAGATCTCTGAGTCGTAGGGCGATCCGGGACCCTCTGCTGCTGCTGCTGAGGTGGTCTCTGTCCACCTCCTGTTGCACTAGCAGGAGAAGAATCCTGCTGTGATGAAGCTCTCCCTCGTCTACAGAAGGTAGCTCTATGACCAGGTTGGCCACAAGTGAAACAGGTCACCGGCTGCCTAGTACACTCTGACCTCATATGCCCATACTCACTGCAGTTGAAGCACTACACTCCCTTATCTGCACCCGGTGCAGATGGAGGACGACTTTGGCGACTCTGGCCTCGCCTTGAACTAGTAGCTCCACCAATACCACTAGTCTGACCAGTCCTCTGTCTCTTCTCAGACCGGAGGGTCTGAGAAGCTCTCCTCTGGCTAGGTCTCTCCCTCTCGTAGTCAGAAGCCCGGTCCTGATAATCGACCAAGGTCTCACAGTGAAAACCCGCCATATAGGTATGGGTGGTATCCCTCAGACGTCGAGAAAATAAATACACGTGCTGATCTGCAACAGGTGCAGCTGGACCCAGCAATGCCAGCTCTTCCTGAAATCTCCTAATAGCCTCTGAGACCGGTACATCCTCGAACCCAACCTCAACAAAGTCTCGCAGTTTCTCCCTCCTCAACGAGGCAGGGCAGAAACGCTCTCGGATCAGAGTCTTCATCTGCTCATAACTAGTAACCTGTACTCGTACAGACCTCCACCAGTGCGTGCCAAATCTCTGAACAAGGTCTGCACCAGCTCAGTCTGCCTGTCAACTGGACATCTAATAGACTCCAAAGCTGATTCTACATGTCCTATCCAAAGCTCCACCTCTAGCCCCACTTTCCTAGTGAAAGGGAGTACTCCCATCTGATGAAAAGCCTTCAACCAAGTGTCTGGTCGAGGCCCTCTATACTCCTCTGTAGCCCGAGCAATCTCAACGGCAGGTGCCGGTGCAGCTGACACCTGTGTAACTGCATGGGATCTCTCAGATGATCCCTCCTGTGCCTGTAAATCTGGGGCACGTCTACCGGCTATGGCAGCCTCCTCAACACGTCTGATATAAGCATGAAACTCTGATCTACCCATAGAGACACGATCAGACTCACCAGACTGGGCTCTCTGTGCCCCATGTCCCTCAGCTGCCCCGTTCCCAGTCTCAGGAACGGCGCTCTCAACAACCTCCTCATGTATCTCTCCCGCATGTGAACTGTCAGCAGGAGTCCTACCCCGTCCTCTACCTAGAGGGGTCTACCTCTACCTCGTCTTGCTGCAGGTAAGGCTCTAGTCTGAACCATCTGCAGAAGACGTAAACCTATCTTAGAAGGCTATATATATGCCATATGTATAGATATATCACAGATTAATCATAGTAGAATATCTATATATATCTATACTGTCGAGGTCTTCAAAGGGGTGATGGCTCCCGTACACGGTATCCCAAAACATTTGTACTCATTTCAAAACCAAAACCTTTTTAAAAGTCAGACCCCTTTTCGGGTTCTGTTTAGTTATCTATTTGACCTTTATCGCAGATTACTAGTGTCATTGTTGTCAACCTAGGCTCTGAAACCAACTTTGTAACACCCCAAATCCGTAGGACTCGGAGTGCTACTAGGCTAGGATCTCACAATGGATCCTGACCCTAACCTGACAACAATTTCACTAATCTTACAACAAGGCACCGATAGATTAAAACAAAACATGAAACTGATATATATATATATATATATATATATATATATATATATATATATATATATATATATATATATATATATATATATATATATATATATATATATCAAAAAGGTAATACAATATACCGCTGAGTACAAACCAAAACCATATTGTACAACAAAAGAACCCATATCCCCGATACCGCCCTAGTGTACGGAGCCCTCAGCGGATCACCCACTCTGAATCACTCTGCAGCTCTCCTATCCTGCAAAGTGTCTACAACACGGTATGAAACCGTTAGCTAACCATACACAAATATAGGAATATGCTAGAGCACAAACACACATCAGAAATCTTAACACATCATCATGCTTTCACACATTTACCCGGTTCATTATCTTTATAAAGTCCAACAATCAACTCATATATAAATATCCATATAAACATAAGTGACACGACGAATATAACCCTCGCCTTTGGGTACTATAACCAGCTGGAATGGTGCCTGGAACACCTCCCCGTGTACCCTAAGGGAATGGAGAGTGCCCGAACCGTTTACCAGGTCTGGCTTGACCACAGAGAACCCCCAACTCCCAACGGGATGAATGAAAAAGTTGTCACAACCCTACAATGGGCAATCAATACATCATAGGTCGGTGACCATCATAACACGTGCTATAAACATATAACACACACCACTCATGCACAACATCCTATAAAGGAATGGCAACTAAGTAAGTCCCACGGACTTACCTCAACCTCGTAGTCGTCTCACTGGATCAACCTCAACTCAGTCCACTCCAAATTGGAGGATAACACGGCTTATACAAGGCATACATAAATATCAAACTCCTATCACACAAAGGGTCACACCTAGACCCAAGGGATCCATAAGGGATCATATCCAACTCGTAAACCTCAAAGCCCTAACCGGCAATTCCATATCATACTCGTCAACATCCGAATCCTAGCATGGTACTAAGTTCCTCATACTAGAAAGGAAAGGAACTACCTAACTATAGGTAGTCCCGGGACAAGACGCACCTGCGTGAACTAAGGACGTAGGGGCGGAGGAAATCACCCGCAGGCGCGGCAAGTACAATCCGCAGGGGCGGTGACAAGGAACGCTGGCAAACGCAGGCACGCCGCTGGCACGACGCAGGCGCTGTGACACGGTAACCGCAGGGGCGGTGACTCTCAGCCGCGGGGGCGGTGACAGTGCAGAATGAAACCTCGCGGCGTCTCTTTAGCTCTTCACGTGATCAATCACGTCTACTCTCTTCCAGATTAATACACATGCCACAACATACACATATAAACATCAATCCTACATCCAATCATCTAATCCTAAGCTAAGGAAGAAGAAGAACAAGAAAGGAAGAAGAAAGAATGAAGAAGCAAGGAGGAAGAAGCTTACCACAGCTGTGGTTAGCTAAGGTACTGATCACCAACAACTCACTGGCTTCCAAGCACAGGAACACTCACAGTCATCAACCACCACACACACAACTCTACCAACTCAAGGGAAAAACCAACTCAAGCTCAAGGAGAAAGAAGAAGAAGCAAGAAGGACGTGAAACTGGATTGGAATTGTGAAGAAACCCTTGCTCAGCAAGGTGGAACGAAGGAGGTAAGGTAAGGTAAAACACGGGTCAAAGGGTCAACAAAACCGGCTGCAGCCGCCGGAAACCGCAGGGGCGGGTTTCCTGGCCGCAGGGGCGGAACAACAAGGGAGCCGCAGGGGCGGCCTCACAGACCCGTGGGGGCGGCTAAGACCAAAACTCGCTTCCAAAACTAAGGCTCTTACAGTATCACTGTCCAACACTAACAGTGATCGGAAGGTTCTTTGCGACCAGTTCACTCAGTAGACGAGAATATGCATTGCTCCATTCCGCTTGGTAAACGGGGACAAAGGTGAGGGGCGGAGATCCCTCATGCCACACAATAAATCGCACAATTAGATTGGATCACCTAAGTAAAGATAAATAAATGGGATATGTGTGAAATCATGTTTGTGTGTTTATTTACCGCTTTGATGTGTGCTTGTGCTAGAATAGTGTTAACTAATATTGGAATTTCTAGATAATGGTTTTCACCCTCACGTTGTAGATACCTTGCAGGGTAGGACCGTTGTGGAGTGATCTGGAAAGAGTGGTTAGCCGATTTTCCGTATTTGTTAGTTGGGTGTTGGGTTTCTTTTGTGACGAGACACATGTATTTTCTTTGGATTATGTCATGTATACTTGATTGGTTGAATTATATTTCTTTTCTTTTATGACATACTATTTATTAAAGGTTTTATTCGGTTTCTTTATTTGTGTCTTGTTGTAAGATCCGGTAAAGTTGTTGTCAGACTAGGGTCGGGACACATTGTGAGGTTCTAACTCATGACATCCCGAGTTTCTAGAATTTGTGGTGTTACAATAAATACGCATAAAGCATTGAAAGTTTTAAGAGAGCAATATTTTCTAATGTAAAAACATTTTTTTAAACCCTTGCGTAGCACGGGCCTATTCATCTCATTTTTAAGAGTAGTTACCTTTTCCTTATTAATCAGCTCCAAAGCCGATTTGGTTGTAAACCACCCATTTTTACTCCACCTCCAATATAATCTATCTTAAATTTCGTTTTTTTTGTATTATTGTTTGTTTAATTTTGTCCATTATGTCCGGGCTAATAATGCTTTGTAGCTCATTGTCAATTTTTGTGAAATCACATTCTCTGGAATTGTTTATAAAATGATTAATTTTTTTAATATTTGTGTCAATTTGATTGATATTTGAACTAGTTTTCCAAGAGACGTAGTTGTGACCCAATTATCATGCCAAAAGTTGATAGTTTTGTCATTTACAACTTGTCAAATAATACCTCTCTTAAATTCGAGTTTAAGTTTCATAAGTTTATCCAATTGCCAAAAATCTGGTCAAATCTTTTGGTAATAGAGGATATTATGATTTTCATGTATTTTTTGTTAACAGTCTAACCCAATCTCAAATCTCAAATAACTTACAATAACATATGAAATCTCAACAAAACAGGGGCCTGATATTGCAAATGTAATACGACAATATTTTTCAATCAACAAACTTGCACAAGGGCCTGACAATAGATTAATATTTGATAATAACATAGTCAAAAAGTTATTATTAGTCGCTAAAAATTTTATTTTAAAAAAATTGCACAAAGCGGATATTAAACTAGTAGCCAATATATGTTGTCTTATTAACAAAAACCTCAAACAACAACCTCTCTATTGTAGAAAACTCCCAAACACAAAGAGGTCACCCCTTATTCAAAAGAAATTTTCCGATGACTTGCGATCTCTTTGGTAACCCCGGATCTTTACCAAGCGACATCAGTTCTCTACTAAGAAATTTTACTCTTTTGTGGCAACCCTTAGATCTCTTTTTGTTCTAAAAAGCAGTGGGATAACCTCCAAAAAATATGTCCTCCGTCTTGCTTAACAACCTTCTTCATGGGAGATATCACATCTCTATCGTCAAATCTCACCACCTTCTCTTCTTCATATACCCAATGGAATGAAAAGTCAAACAAGCTCACTTTTCATACCATACAATTGGGAAACCATCTTTGTTACTCCAAACATTAGATGGCCTCCTATATTTGTAAAACTTGGAAAAAAAATATTTTTATCAGTTTTCTCTTTCAACATCTAACTGATAAACCTGGTCCTCCGTCACATTCTTTTCAAGAACCAAGAGCTTTCAAATGCAACATTTCCAAAAAAAAAAAATTTTGAAGGAAAATTTGCTTCCTAATCTTTGACTTCTGGAGCCTTGAAGGACATACTTTGTCGGGGTCGGCTACTTTTGGACCTTAATACAGTTGATTTCTAAATTTTTTCAACAAAATCGTTTTCGAAACTCTAAAGCCTTGAAAGAGTAACCAAGTCATCTTGGACGGTGTTTCCCCCATTTCAAGATATAGTTTATTACACCTCTCGACGTGATTATTGTTCTTCTCCCAAATCGATTACGGCCTCGATTATGGCATTCGATTGTGCCCTAATGTGTGTAGTCATGTATCGCTTGAGAAGAGAAAAACATTATAACTCTATAACTTTGAAGCCCATCTTCTTGTTTTAATTGGTCTTAATATAAGGCCCACACTCTTTTCACTCCCGAAACCGAAAAAAATAAATAAGAAGAAACAAACCATAGTCCCAATCAGCAATTGTTATTTTTAACATTTGTTTTCAAATGGGTTATTTTATATATATATTAAAAAGGTAAGAAGGATTAATGAATTTCGCTCAAACTTCTATGATCTCCACTTGACTCTTCAATTCTTCTTTCTCCAACTTGGATCTACCTCGAAAATTCGATCCTTTGTCGATATAGATGTCTTCTATGACGTGTTCGGCCTCATAGAGGATTGAAAATCAAACTCTGGCATTCTTTCATCGTTTATGCTCATTTTTAGCCCGAAAGCCTGACATACGAAATAAACCGAAGTAGACACCACATGTGCAAATAGGAAGGATTTATGATCTATATGAACACAAATCATATCAAATGTGATATGAAATGCATAAATATGATAAATAAAAAATACTTATGTTTTGGACTCATTAATTCTTTATGGATACCTGCAATTAACATTAAAGCTCGCAATTTTTCTCCGATTATATCAATCTTATCCGTCACTATATTTCTTTCTACTTTTTAATATTCTTCCGATCCTATCTTACAACTATTTTCTTTTCTATCTTTGATTTCTTAAAATTCCACAATAATTAATACATATACAAAAGAATTTAAGATATTATAAAACTATAATATAACTTATAAATTTTTTATTAATAGGGACAATTTTTATAAGATATTATAAATTATAATATAACTTATAAATTTTTTATTAATAGGGACAATTTTTATAAATTGCACGAAGCCCCAAAAACGACTGAGTCAAACATCTTATTGTCAATTTGATTTTACGATGAAACTTCGTGAGCTGGTGCAAAATCACCGGATATCAGAGCAATTTCTTAGGGGTTTTGTTAGTCCAATCGGCGGATATATAAATTTAAAAAAAAACTAAATAACCCTCCGCACTACTCTGATTGAACTGAACCACGCAGCGACGCAAGATCTTGCGAGTTTGAGATTTAAGATCGGGCTGTTATCATTGAAATGCCTAAGAAAAAGGTTTATTTCAAACGCAGATCCCTCAATTTGTCCATGTTTGAGATCTCTGTACACATCAAAATACAAACTCATCAAATTTCCTTTTGATAGAATAGAATTACAGAACAGATGAATCACCATACACATCACGGTGCTCCGCTGACTGCTTCGTATCAAATACTAAAGGGTCACTCTGAATAAAGAATATGATAGCCTTCGGCGACGAACTTGATCAGCCTTGGAAGACTTTCAAGGGCCACAGTGAAAACTGCACCAAGTAGAAAGATGAAAATGAAAGCCAAGATGATCTTCCAAATGTATGTCAAGCTAAGTACAGGAGCCTCTGGCGCCTTCCCTTTCATCAGGCCCTGCAGAAGAGTAACGCTCTTCAACACAATATCTCATGTTCAGCTTTGCAGTATAGACATACTATATATCGCAACATCATTCATCTGCTTCACGGCTTATTGTTCTAAGGAAGTAAGGTCAACCCCTAAGAGCATCTCCATCCCTCATACTCATTTTGAGTTTCTTATAATTACTTTTTATAATCTCTTTTTACCACATAAGCTTAAGAACTTGTTTTTCTCCTTCCCAAAAACTCACTTAAGTATCTTTATTTGTATGTTTAACTAGGATTAGTTTTTTAATCAGTTACTAAAGAAGGCTCGCAACAAACAAAGCCAAAAGTAAAAAAAAATCAATTGTGTATTATGGAGGATACTTGTCAGATTTAGTTTCTCAATTGAGATAATTCTTTCCACTCATTGTTTTTGGATCTTTCAATTTTCTTTTATTTTGTTCTGAAAACGAGTTAAGATACTCCTAATACTAGGGATAGAGATGCTCTAAAGGTATTCATAAGTTGGCTTAAAACTCAGAAGGGAATAACAAGTCTAAGGATTCAATCTAATAGGTCAAACCATGGTGCGCCGAAGGATTCAATCTAGTGTATGTAACATTCACCTAGTTTCATGAGTTCAGATTTCCTGAAAAGTTCTTGTAATCTATATTAAATTTCAGAGTTCTGATAACAAATAAATCATAGCCATAGAGGTTTGACAACAACACAAACTTAGACAACTATCAGCAATAGCCATGGCATAGTTGAGAAGAAAGACAAGTTAGAAGACAGGGTATTTGTTGTGATTACCTGAGCACCTGCTCCATTGATATGACCTGCAACAGCCAAAGCAGAATCAAGGCTCAATTCAGCAATCCTCTATTCCAAAACATAGTAGAGGGGAAGAAGGCTGATATACCTCGAGAGTCAACAACTGTGTGCAAATTCCAACCATCACCACAACTTCTCAACAAAGAATCAGGTGCAAAAACTATAGGTTCCTCCCCTTCTTTAGCTGCTTCAATATAAAGAGCAAATGGGTTTCCAGCACCCAATTTCCGATTGATGATGGTCAATGCAAATTCTGCCTTGACTCCTGGGATAAAACGTCTAATTTTCCCGGAACTTGTGCATTTCACCTCTATCAACTACACAAGGATTAAATAGCCAAGTCATTCAATTCAGTGTTTCAATCGAAGAAATACAAAAGACCATAAACGGATTCAACTACTCGACGATTCAAACAACCTAAAATCCGATCAATGTCTAATCTGATGAATTTCAAAACAAATTTCCCGATCATAAAATGAAATGACCAGATTATATAATTACTCTTACTCATCCGATCAATAGCCAATGCATAGTTGAGAAGGAAAATTAGGAGCAAGAGTTAAACAATTTGAACTTCGCCGTCTACTAATTTGGAGTTTTAAGTCAAAATTAGCGACAAAAAAAATGAGAGAGGAGGGGAGGTGAAGGAATTTTACTTGTACGGTGGTATTTGAATCACTCTTATCCTCTTCGGCCATGACACATAAGAGCAATTGAGATATGTGATTCAAGCCTCTTCGTCTTCCTTGCGGCCGCTACAACCAACAAAGACTAACGCTGAGGCAAATTTCCCAAGTCAACGCTCAAAGGGGCATCAGTGCATCATCAGTTTTCTAGAATAGGAAAATGAGGATGGATTGTTTTAGGACTGGTTTCATACCAATTTCATGGGATGAGAAAGTCAAATCGAAATGAGTCGTACTTAAACCTAAAACTAGTGATTTTAATTATTTTTTTTTATGCTTATTTGTTCAAATAATTAAAATTCATAAATCAAATATTGTGATAATGTTTTATCTTATCTTAGATCTTATATATTAAAGCAGAAACCTCTATTGACACGTGTCGCCTTCAAGATTTTTCTCATCCCAACGAAAAATTCTCAGGCCTCTGCTGCCACGTGTCACTTTCAGAATTAATGGCGAAAATTTAAATACATAATTTAGCTTATTAATTTGTAAATCAATTTTTTTTAAAAAATGTAGAAACAAATAAGTTTACATTTTTAAATATGTAATTCAAATAAAGATCAAATCTATAAAGTTGTAATCAGATTGTTTAAAAACAAAACACTTTTTCAAATTTAATTAGTTTTAAACAATATTTTTTTATCATATCAAATCGGGTATTTTTTTTAATTATCTAATTAGGTTTTGAAATATTATTTATCAATAAATATTTTTAAGTAAAATTAGCTATTCTTCATAAATACTATAATCCCATTCAATAAATCTCTAATTATAAACATATACATTTTTCAACAATATTCTTCATTAATACTATAATCCCTTCTTTGCCACGTGTCGCGCCCACGTTTATCGAAACTCTCAAAAAATTATAAAAAGTAAATCTTAAATTAATTTTTAATAAAAAAATAATTTAGTTTAATTTTATTATAACAATAATATCTATAAGATTATCACGTTTGGCTTCTCAACTTTTTTCTTCTGCCTATATTGTTAAATAAAAATGATTTAAGGTAAAAAAAAAAAATTATAAATCAAATCTAAAAGCTGAATTTGTCCCAACTCAAAAATATTCAAATCAGAATTATAAATTGTACATATGAGAAAGATTGCCGTTTTAAATAAACTTTCATATCCCAACAAATTATAAGAAATAATTAGTTAGTCTTTTTTTAATATTAATTTGAAAAATTTTATTTTGAAAACAAACTAGATCGTTGGTCTAAACTAAATGATTTATATGTTTAGAACCACAATATGTACAATTTAAAATGTTATAGTTATAAATATAACTTGAATTTGTTACCGTATTATATGTATGATAAAAAATTGTTAGATTTTTAATGAATAACTATTATTTAGTTATATAGAAGATTTTTTTTTTATCATACACATATTTTGAATAACTATTAAGTCCCGTCCCGTGCAGTGTACGGGAAATACACTAGTCTTATAAGTATTAAAGGAGAGCCCTTCTTTGCCACGTGTCGCGCCCACGTTTATCGAAACTCTCAAAAAAAATTATAAAAAGTAAATCTTAAATTAATTTTTAATAAAAAAATAATTTAGTTTAATTTTATTATAACAATAATATCTATAAGATTATCACGTTTGGCTTCTCAACTTTTTTCTTCTGCCTATATTGTTAAATAAAAATGATTTAAGGTAAAAAAAAAATTTATAAATCAAATCTAAAAGCTGAATTTGTCCCAACTCAAAAATATTCAAATTAGAATTATAAATTGTACATATGAGAAAGATTGCCGTTTTAAATAAACTTTCATATCCCAACAAATTATAAGAAATAATTAGTTAATCTTTTTTTAATATTAATTTTAAAAATTTTATTTTGAAAACAAACTAGATCGTTGGTCTAAACTAAATAATTTATATGTTTAGAACCACAATATGTACAATTTAAAATGTTATAGTTATAAATATAACTTGAATTTGTTACCGTATTATATGAATGATAAAAAATAGTTAGATTTTTAATGAATAACTATTATTTAGTTATATAGAAGATTTTTTTTATCATACACATATTTTGAATAACTATTAAGTCCCGTCCCGTGCAGTGCACGAGAAATACACTAGTATGTATTAAAGGAGAGACCTTCTTTGCCACGTGTCAACGCCACAATTCAAACAGCTCCCAAAAATTTTTGAGATAAATGGGCTATAAATGCGTTTTTTTTATTAGGTACACTAAGTATGTAGGCTAAATTAATATAGGTATTAACTATGCACCTATAAATAGGGGTTTTTTTTTTTTTTTTATAATCTTCTTTCTTTCTCTTGGCTCTCAAGGATTAGGGCAATTTGGCGATTTCCTCTTCTTCAATTTCTCTTCCATCCGATCGGTTCTCTCCCAAGCCAGATCTCAGGCTTCCTCCGATTTCGCTTCTCTTCTTCAACGGATTCGACCTCGCCTGGGCCCAATCGGCCGGCTCCCCATCCGGATTCAAAGATAGTCGCCGGTTGATCTTCTTCACAGTGCTTCTGGTTTCTCTAAATCTCCCTCAATCACTATTTTGTAATAATTATATATACATTTTTTTATCTTCTTTCTCTCTCTTTGTTTTGATTTGATCAAGTTGTGATATGTTCTATCTCCTTCTGTGTACTCCGATTAGGGTTTCGTTGCTGATTTCCCGGTTGATATTCGTCTGTTTGTCGCAAATCGGTCTAAAATAGTCGTTTAGAATGGTGGATCTGACCAAATCGGTCTGTTTGTCGCAAATCTGAGTGATGATTACTGGATGATATAACTGCTATATAATTTTTAATTCGACTCTTAATTACATTCCAATTTATCCCCAGGCACTTGCGGATGAGCTTGGGATTCCTTTCCTTGAGACTAGTGCGAAGGATGCAATTAATGTGGAGCAGGCTTTTTTGACTATGGCTAGTGAGATTAAGAAGTAAGCATATCTTCTATTTGTTCGACCTGAATCTCTTCTTTACCAGTAAAAGGTTATTTATATCTTCTATTGTAAGCTTCTCCTGAAACTACATCTAATCCTTCTTAATGGATGAGTGCAGATCTAGATGTAGGATGCATGCTGATTGTTTGGTCTTTAATCATAATGAAAGAGGATTCATTTGAGTCTCTAACTACCATGTTCCAAGTGTAACAACATTTTAAAGCTTGTTGGATGCAGAAAATTTCAATTATGGATCAATCTAGACAGTCTGTATACAAGTTTATTACCAATTAATAGCACAATATCTATTTTTCTAGTCCATTTTACTATGCCTACTCTTGCTAATGGTTCCCGGACATGTTCAGTCATCTGTCTGTTTTTCTATACATGTGTTTATTGCGAACATATATTTATAGTGTCTTTTGAGTATTTAGAGCTTAGTTGCTTGATAGTTGATAGTACCAGTATCCGACTATGTGAGCATTGTACATTGATATTAATGGGGCTTACATAACATTGAATAAATCTAAACCTGTCCAATTCTTGATAGTACCAATATCTGAATATGCGATCATTGTATCATTGATATTAATGGGGCTTACAAAACATTGAACAAACCTGCACCTGTCTAGTTCTTGATTTGTTTCATCACTTGTATCTATGACCCATGAACCCATAAGAATTCACATGAATAATTGTTAGCCCATGGCAAATAATACCAACAATTCCTCAACTCTTTCCTTTGTTTTTATTCTGTTAAGTATGGGATTCTTACAAGTTGAGCTTTGCAGGATGGGAAGCCATCTTATGGCAAACAAGAAACCTCAAGGAAATGTTCAAATTAAGGGGGAGTCGATCCAAAATTCAAGCACCTGTTGCAGCTAGTTGTATTGTCTTTGATATGTTTCAAGATCTCTTTGTCTTGCAATGTTGATCCAGGAGGGTAATAACGCTTCTCTTTGCTAACTGTTGGTAACTTATCATGAATGTCGAATAGGTTATTAGTGTTTTCGTTGCTCAACTCCGGTTATTAGTGTTTTAGTTTGGTACTGTATTTGGTCAACGTTTTTGAAGTTTTCTTCCACAACTTCTTTTGTACCCCAACCCTTCATCTTGGTTAAATTGTGAGGCTGCAGACTTGATGAAGCGTGATGAAACTTCCTATGTGTAGAAAGTGAAAGGTAATATGTTTCCAGCAAGTGAAACTCTATATGGTCTTAGTCTTTCTCCATATGTAAATTGATTAGTGTTTCTTACTTAGATGATTATACTGATTAGTGTTGTTTCTCTTTGTATGACAAACTAGGTACAAAATCTTACATGAAAATACCATCAACAAAGATAGGTACCTCAGTGGCTTATCCGTTTGCCTTCATCAAACCTTCCGGGGCGAATGGTGACATGACTCTAAAGAAGATTAACGAGAGGATACGGATTCCATCACCAGTAAAGCCCAAGGCTATGATTTATGAGACATCACCTTTCTCAGGAAAACCTGTTGTTAATAAGGCTAGAATCCGCACTGAAGGTGGCCAAGGAAACATAACAATCATGAGAACCCAAGGTTAATGACAATGGTGTTCGTGATCTGTTGTAAATGTCTCATTTTACTCAGTTCTATTTACAATATTCTTTAACTTTATTTTTTATTCAGCTACAAATTGCTTATTATATGGCTTAAACATTATTTCTTGAATGAGGAACCTCTTCTCTCAGAGTTTAGAGTTCATCATACAAAGGTAATAAATGGTTGTTCGTTTTCCCAATTTGGATGACTCTCCATTTCATTTTCGATTTTTAAGTCTACCAAATTCAGCTAGACTATGATTTTGAACAAAATTTCTGTGTTAGAAAATTTCATTTTCAATCTTAAGTCAATCCGAGTGGCTAAACATTCTAGTGCATCTTTGTGGATAATTTTATGTTGAAGAACAAATTATTTTACGTGATTTTTAAACGTACCGGTGGAAATTGCTATTTGACACCGTAACTACGCACGCGGAGTGCGTAGTCGTAGTTAATATTAAAAAAATAAAAATTCGGCTTACTACAACTACGCACCCCAAGTGGTAGTTCAATTTTTTCAATTTTTTAAATTTTTTCTCCGACTCCAACTACGCACGCCATATGCTGTTGGAGATTTGGGCTAAGTCTTCATTGTAACCATTGAGCTTGTCTCGAGACAAGGTGCAATGAGTTGTTCACATGTGTGTCACTATGGTCTGGGTTGCGGGAGACAAGCCAAGTGACCGGCACTAAGAGCAACTAGTATTGTAAGGGGAGTCGAATCGAAGCAAGGTGATCTACGACAAGGTTAACATGTGCCAGATTTTACAAGGCCGATACTTGGGGCTTTTTAGCCACGGTTTCTCGGCACACCTTTGGTTCTTAGGCCTTATACTGGCTAAAGAACATGTGGTTAAAATTTGGGAGCAATCCAAGCTCAAATGCTTAGTGAATGTCGATGAAGCAGCTAGTGAGCTTCGTTATGAGCTACACTAGCTTGAGCTAAGATATTGAGTATTTGCGGATCTTGGAGCTTACCCTAGCTATGCGAAAGTGAATAAAGCTCATTGGAAGTGTTTGGACCAAGAAAATTAAGCTAGCTCTAATCTAGCTTCGGGGAGCGGTTTTGGGCTCCCTGTTTGGGCCTCGGGCCTTTCTAGGGTTTCAAGGCCCATCATCCAAGCAACTTCCATGTAACTTCCCTAACCGCTTTTAACCGCTTTTAACCGCTTTTTGGTGGTTATAACTTCCCAAAAACGTTGGCCCCTATGCCTATATAAGGGAGAGCCATTTGCACTTGATTCCTCATTCATTTTTGCAACAAATAAGCTTTTAGTTCCATTGTATTGACATTGGATAGGCCTTCTTATAGCTTGTTTGCAAAACTCGAAAGACCAATATAGTTCCATTGTATTGACATTGGATAGGCATCCATCTTAGATTGGTTTTTGTATTGACGAAACCTAGGAATACCCTTTCTTTACAAAGTAAGACAAGTAAGTCACTTACTTAGTCTTTGTAACGTGTAACGTTTTATCCCACTAAGGTATTTGGATATTCCCGGTGTAGGGGAAAATACACTTAGAAGGAAAATTCTTTTATGAATGACTCATTACATAATCCAAGTCAATGTTTTAAACATATAACAATCGGTTTATAAGACTTGCAATTGAACTTAATTTATATTAGAGTTTCGTCTACTCCTTTGTGGAGATTACAAACCCTTGTTAATAATTTGATTTCACTTCAAGATAATTATATATATATATATATATATATATATATATATATATATATAATTATATATATATATATATATATTAATTTGATTGGCAATTGGGAGAACTGTCTACTCACTTAAGTGAGACTACAGCCCTTTGGTCTAAAACCGGACACCTAAAATCCAACAATCTTCTAAGTGTATTTATTGTGTTTTGTTTATTGTTTTGTAGAATTGGATTGGTCAATAATGAGTAAGACGTTAATGACGGAAATGACTTCTCGCTTTGGGAAGTTGGATAAGTTTGAGGGTGTGGACTTTAGGAGGTGGCAAAAGAAAATGCACTTCCTCTTGACTACACTGAAAGTTGCTTATGTGCTCACGACACCTAGACCGGCTGAGCCGGTTGATGATATGGTGGAGGAAATATCGGTTGTCCGACAAATGAGGAAATGGGATAATGATGACTACATATGTCGTGGTCATATTCTCAATGGCATGAGTGATGCATTGTTTGACGTCTACCAAAGTGTAGAGTCATCAACATTGTTGTGGGATCAACTCGAGTCTAAATATATGGCGGAGGATGCATCATCTCGCAAATTCTTAGTCTCGGATTTTAACTCGTATGAAATGGTGGACTCAAGGCCGGTAATGGAACAATATAATGAATTGCTCCGGATTCTTGGGAGGTTCACGCAACATGCCATGCATATGGATGAGGCCATTGCGATTTCGTCTATAATGGATAAGCTTCCCCCTTCATGGAAGGACTTCCGCCATGTGCTAAAGCACAAGAAGGAAGAACTCACGTTGGTGGAACTTGGGTCACACCTTCAAATTGAACAAGGCCTTAGGGCACAAGAGGGTGGAATCAAGAAGGATGATAAAACTTCTACTTCCCACGAGGCCAACATGATGGATGGCAAGGGCAAAAGGAAGAGGTCCAAAGGAAAAGACATGGACAAGGGAAAGAAGTCCAAGAAGTCCAAGAAGGATAATATTGACAAGAAACCGAAAGGTTCTTGTTGGAAGTGTGGCAAGACTGGCCACTTCAACCGGGATTGTAAGGCTAAGGTCGATGGATCCAAGGGTGGAGGTCAAAGTAACCAAAACCCCCCAAACCAAGGTAACTCTCTTATGAGTCTTGATTCTAACTTTGATATAAATTCTGATTTGAATTATGTGTCATTGACTATTGAATGTTTGTCCATGCAGGATGATGACCTTGGATGGTGGGTGGACTCGGGTGCAACAACTCACGTTTGCAAAGATCGGAGTTGGTTCAAGACGTACGCCGTCGCTAACGATGGAGCACTGATACATATGGCAAACGAGTCTACCACCCCCGTTCTAGGAAGAGGGCGGGTTGATCTATACTTCACAAGTGGCAAGACACTAGTCTTATCAAATGTTCTACATGCACCGGCCATTAGAAAGAATGTGGTTTCCGGTGGTGTACTTAATAGGCTTGGCTTCAAACAAGTCATAGAAGCCGACCGCTATGTATTATCTAGGAGAGGAACATTTGTAGGCTTTGGCCATTGGAACAACAATATGTTTCTTCTCTCTTTATGTAATAAACTTTCTAATATTAATAATAATAAGAATAGTTTATTTACATTGTCATCTTCTTCCAATTGTGATTTTGTTAAATGGCATGCATGACTTGGACATGTTCACTTTAAACGTATAAATGACATGACTAAGGATGGTATTTTACCTAAACTTGACTTACCAAAAGATAAGTGTAAAACGTGCATGTTGACCAAAATAACAAGACTTCCATTTCCTAGAATTGAAAGAGAACAATCTATGCTCGGCTTAGTCCACTAGGATCTAGGTGACTTGCACTCTACTCCTTCATTAGGAAAGAAGAAGTATTACGTAACATTCATAGATGATCACTCTAGGTATTGTTACGTATATCTACTCTTTGCAAAGAGTGATGCCTTAGACAAATTCTATGTATTTAAGAATGAATCTGAGTTACAACAAGATACCTTAATAAAAAGACTACGCACGGATCGTGGTGGGTAAATTTATGGATAAGGAATACTTTGAGAGTGTCGGGATCATACATGAGACCACGGCACCTTACACACCACAATCAAATGGTGTGGCCGAACGAAAGAATCGAGTGCTCAAAGAGATGGTCAATGCGATGCTCTCTTACTCGGGTCTTAAGAACTCGTTTTGGGGTGAAGCTATGCTCACGGCAAACTACTTGCTTAATCGTGTTCCAAATAAAAGAAGCAAGAAGACTCCTTATGAATTATGGTTCAAAAGAAAGCCAAACCTACACTACTTGCGAGTGTGGGGATGTCGAGCCATAGTTAGACTAAATGACAATAAACGTAAGACTTTAGGTGAAAGAGGCGTTGAGTGTGTGTTCATTGGCTATGCCGAACACTCCAAAGCTTATAGGTTCTATGTGATAGAACCAAATGACTTCATCTCGGTCAATACCGTTATAGAGTCTAGGGATGCCATCTTTGATGAAGATCGTTTCACCTCGGCTCCTAGGCCTAGGGAAGTGATCAACATGACCTTAGATGAAGAACACCCAAACAAACGTCGTAGGATTCAAGTTGAATCATGGCAAGCCTCACATGGGCTTGACTCGGCGGAGATTGCTCCTATGAGCACTATTTTGTCCCAAAAATCAATTTTCCAAGTGTTCTTGGTTGAAGGATCAAGGGATAATGAAATGGATCGTCACTCTTACTTTCATATAGATGAGGATCCAAAGACATTTGAGGAGGCCATGAAGTCTCAAAGATGTTGCCTTTTGGAAGGAAGCAATCCAAGAGGAGATGGACTCCATTGTGGGCAACCACACATGGGAGTTGGTCGACCTTCCTTCCGGTTGCAAACCTTTGGGGGTGCAAATGGATCTTCAAGAGGAAGATGAAAAGTTGACCGGTTCCATTGACAAGTTTAAAGCCACGCTTGGTCATCCAAGGCCTTTAGACAAAGGGAAGGTGTCGATTATTTTTAACACATTACGCTCCGGTGGCTAGGATTACAACCATTAGGTTATTAATAGCTATGGCGCGTTATACACAATCTAGTGATTCACCAAATGGATGTCAAGAACGGCATTCCTTAATGGTGATCTAGATGAGGAAGTGTATATGAGACAACCCGAAGGGTTTGTCTTGAAAGGAAAAGAACACAAAGTGTGTCGCTTGATCAAATCCTTGTATGGGCTAAAGCAAGCTCCAAAACAATGGCATCAAAAGTTTGATGATGTCGTATTGTCAAATGGATTTAAGATAAATCAAGCTGACAAGTGTGTCTATAGTAAGTTTGATCATACCGGTCAAGGTGTGATCATATGCTTATATGTTGATGACATGTTAATCTTTGGAACAAACCAAAGACAAGTAGACCTCACCAAGGATTTCTTGTCTACTAAGTTTTCAATGAAAGACCTAGGTGAGGCGGATGTGATTCTAGGCATAAGAATCAAACGTGATGCTAAAGGCTTAAGCCTCACGCAATCACACTACATTGAGAAGGTTGTCAAACGCTTCCAATGTGATACGAGTACAATTGTTAGTACTCCTATGGACTCAAGTGAGAAGTTGATGCCTAACAAGGATCGGCCGTTTCTCAACTTGAGTATGCACAAGTAATAGGATGTTGTATGTATGCAATGACTAGCACTAGGCCAGATATTGCTTTTGCTATTGGTAAATTGAGTAGGTACACGAGTTGTCCTAGCTCACAACATTGGAAGGCACTAAGGCGTGTGCTTAGGTACCTCAAGGGAACCATGGGTTTTGGCATCCTGTATACTAAGTATCCTTCGGTGATAGAAGGCTACTCAGATGCGTCATGGATCACTAATTTAGAGGATCACTCGTCCACAACTGGATGGTTTTCTTGCTAGGTGGTGGTGCCATTTCGTGGGCTTCAAAGAAGCAAACGTGCATCACAACCTCGACCATGGAGTCCGAGTTTGTGGCACTTGCCGCTGCCGGCAAGGAAGCTGAATGGCTAAGGAATTTGGTTCTAGAAATTCCTCTATGGCCAAAACCGGTTTCTCCTATCTCAATTCATTGTGATAGTGCAGCTACGTTGGCTAAAGCTTATAGTCAAACGTACAATGGGAAATCAAGACATCTTGGTGTGAGACATAGCTCGGTTAGAGAGCTCATAACTCACGGTATAATATCGGTCGATTTTGTGAGAACACACAATAATCTAGCCGATCATTTAACCAAGAGCTTGGCTAGGGACTTAGTTCAAAAGTCAGCCAAGGGGATGGGGTTAACGACCTAAACTAAAAACGACTTGTCGTGGGACACCCAATTCGCATATGGCTTGATGCCTTATCCGAATTCAATGAGGCAAACCCATTCCAAGAAGCTGTGAGCATAAAATGTCCATCCAAGGTAATGCTTCTATGCCTATATAATATGTATAGTTGAAAATAAGCAATTTCTTAACAACTCTTTTGAAAAATTGCAATTATAGGTGCAAGATCATAGAGAGTTGGCTACTGAACATGAAGTGTCAAGGCATCTTCAAGGAGTGTATGGTCGACTCGCCTTTATGTTCATTAGAAGATTAGGACACAATAGCCTTTAAATGTGTCATTTATTTGTAAAGGAAATGTAAATTTCTGTAGTTGTTCCTTCATGTACTTAGACAAGTTAAGTGGTTCAATCCATTGGGACACCACGATTCATTTAGTGCAGAATGTTTAATTATACTAATTCAATAAATTCAATCGAAAGACATTTATGATTATGCGAATATTTTGTTTGGATGTATGTCTATAAAAAGTTTCTTGACTTTGCTCAAATGGGGGAGGAATGTTGGAAATTTGGGCTTAAGTCCTTCATTGTAACCATTGAGCTTGTTCGAGACAAGGTGCAATGATTGTTCACATGTGTGGTCACTATGGGTCTGGTTGCGGGAGGCAAGCCAAAGTGACCGGCACTAAGAGCAACTAGTATTGTAAGGGGAGTCGAATCGAAAGCAAGGTGATCTACGACAAGGTTAACCTGTGCCAGATTTTACAAGGCGATACTTGGGCTTTTTAGCCACGGTTTCTCGGCACACCTTTGTTCTTAGGCCTTATACTGGCTAAAGAACATGTGGTTAAAATTTGGGAGCAATCCAAGCTCAAATCTAGTGAATGTCAATGAAGCAGCTAGTGAGCTTCTTTATGAGCTACACTAGCTTGAGCTAAGATATTGAGTATTTGCGGATCTTGGAGCTTACCCTAGCTATGTGAAGTGAATAAAGCTCATTGGAAGTGTTTGGACCAAGAAAAATAAGCTAGCTCTAAGCTAGCTCCGGGAGCGGTTTTGGCTCCCTGTTTGGGCCTCGGGGCCTTTCTAGGTTTCAAGGCCCATCATCCAAGCAACCCAAACTTAACCGCTTTTAACCGCTTTTAACCGCTTTTTGGTGGTTATAACTTCCAAAAACGTTGGCCTATGCCTATAAAGGAGAGCCATTTGCACTTGATTCCTCATTCGTTTTGCAACAAATAAGCTTTTAGTTCCATTGTATTGACATTGGATAGGCCTTCTTATAGCTTGTTTGCAAAACTCGAAAGACCAGTATAGTTCCTTTGTATTGACATTGGATAGGCATCCATCTTAGATTGGTTTTGTATTGACGAAACCTAGGAATACCCTTTCTTTACAAAGTAAGACAAGTAAGTCATTTACTTAGTCTTTGTAACGTGTAACGTTTTATCCCACTAAGGTATTTGGATATTCCCGTGTAGGGAAAATACACTTAGAAGGAAAATTCTTTTATGAATGACTCATTACATAATCCAAGTCAATGTTTTAAACATATAACAATCGGTTTATAAGACTTGCAATTGAACTTAATTTATTTAGAGTTTCGTCTACTCCTTTCGGAGATTACAAACCCTTGTAATTTTTTGATTTTTAGATATAATTTATATCATTATATATATATTATATATTATAGATTGGATTGCAATTGGAGAAACGT
>CM008284.1:52215694-52248708 GCA_002319775.1 Fagopyrum tataricum
CTCCTGTAAATACTTTTGTAGATATAGACCTCGGTAATGAGTTAAATGCAAATATCAAGAGATGCAAGTATGTGAAGCCAACTCCTGTCCAACGACATACAATCCCAATTTCTCTGCTGGACGGGATCTGATGGCTTGTGCTCAGACTGGATCTGGAAAAACTGCAGCTTTCTGCTTTCCAATTATAAGTGGAATAATGAGGGTTGGCCCTCCAAGGCCGGTGGAGCGCAAACTGCGAATCCATTTGCACTCATTTTGTCTCCTACTAGGGAGTTGTCAATGCAGGTTAATTTCCGGTTGATACCTTGATTTTTAGTCGGGAACTTGTTATTTCTTGATTTTTCCATAGACATAGTCTTATGATATTATAAATATATATCATATATACCACTTCCTGTAGATAAATGACGAAGCTAAAAAATTTGCCTACCAAACTGGTGTGAGGGTGGTAGTTGCCTATGGAGGAGCCCCAATCAGCCAACAGGTGATGCTTTTTCTTTGGTTTGGTGTTAGTAGTATCTCAGACTGTGAACTTGTCTCTCTGACTGTTCTTGTTCCTTAAACTGTTATCTGGTTATCCAAATGTGATTTTGTTGAGGGCTTTGCTCATTTATAATAAGCATGTACCACTAAACGTGTTTTCCTAGGCAAAATGAATCTAGAAGTTGTATAGAGGGCTCATTGCTTATTTGAAGTCATTGAATAGTACAAGCTACTTTGGTTATTTTATATCATACATGTTGCCATGTCTTAGATGATTTTTTTTTCCTATACGATACTTGCGCGCATTAGGCTTGTGGTGTTAATTGGACTCATAATTATTTTTCTATTACAAGACATTGCTTGACCCAACCTACCCATCTTTGTCCTAGATTCTTGATCCTATAGTGTGCCCGAGTCTCCAAAAATTGAAGCATTCATTCTTGTAACATCAATTAAAGCATTTGTTCTACTAACCTTTTTGCCTTCAAATTTCTCATTTTATACTTTCTAAATCTTTTAGATGCCCTCATTGTTGTGTCTATTATGTTATGGTTGAATGTCAATGTGTTTTGTGCTTGTTTGTTTTCTCCTGATTGTAAGTCATGCATTTCCTTTAGTATACAATCATATTTATGGTCGATGTTGTCTTTCACATTTTCAGTTGCGTGAGCTTGAAAGAGGGGTTGATATTCTTGTTGCAACTCCCGGAAGATTGGTGGATTTGCTTGAAAGGGCCAGGGTGTCTTTGTCAATGATTAGATACTTGGCTCTTGATGAAGCGGATCGCATGCTTGATATGGGTTTTGAGCCTCAAATTAGAAAAATAGTTGAACAGACTGACATGCCTCCTCGTGGTGTGAGACAAACAATGCTTTTTAGTGCAACCTTTCCAAAAGAGATTCAGGTTTAGCTCATCATTTTATTATGAAATTGATTAAATTATTTTCCATCTTTATATCTCACCATGAGATCGATCATGATGATTGTGCAATGTTCCCTTGGCATTTAAATTGTTTTAGCAGTCCAAGTCCATTTATCTAGTTAATTAGTTGACAAGCACCTATTCTTAACCCCTAACTAGTGAAATGGAGTTTGGCATATAATTATAAACCCTGGGTTTATCAATTCTACCATTTCTGAAACCGGAAAAGTTGATTTATTGATTACATACAAACTTACAAAGTACCATGCATATATGAAGAGATGAGCTAAACCTTGTCTGTAATGTTTGTAACAGCTGCTTTGAATTTGTGCTTGTGCTACGCAGAGGCTTGCTTCTGATTTCTTAGCGAATTACATTTTCCTAGCCGTTGAAGGGTGGGGTCCAGCACGGATCTCATCATACAAAGGGTGGAATTTGTTAACGAATCTGACAAGAGAAGTCATTTAATGGATCTTTTACATGCACAAAGGGCCAACGGGACTCATGGCAAGGTATTTGTGTTTATTAAATCCTGTTTATTTTTTTGATTGGATTAAAGTTGTAGACTTTCTCATTCGTGATTAATCTAGCAGCAATCTTTGACACTAGTGTTTGTGGAGACTAAGAAAGGAGCAGATGCGCTAGAACACTTCCTTTGTGTTAATGGATTTCCAGCAACCAGTATATTCACGGAGATCGAACGCAACAGGAAAGAGAACTTGCATTAAGGTCCTTCAAGAGTGGAAACACCCCTATATTAGTCGCAACTGATGTAGCAGCACGAGGGCTTGATATTCCTCATGTAGCACATGTTATCAACTTCGACCTACCAAATGAATCGATGATTACGTTCACCGTATAGGTCGTACTGGACGAGCCGGAAAATCAGGGTTGGCAACCGCCTTCTTTAACGAAGGTAATGCGTCAATAGCAAGACCACTAGCTGATCTCATGGCGGAAGCTAACCAAGAAGTACCCGATTGGCTGACTCGTTATGCATCTCGAAATTACGGCGGAGGTAGAAACCGGCGTACTGGAGGCGGCCGGTTCGGAGGGCGTGATTTCAGAAGGGACGCTCCGGCGTATAATAGAGGTGGTGTTACAGATTATTATGGAGGAAACAACTATGGTGTTTCGAGTTATGGAGGCGGGGGCTATGCATCTGGAGTTGCTAGTGCTTGGGATTAGTGTTTGTGCTTTGCATTTTGCTACATGGCTATCGTCGTTTGTTTTCAGTTTTAGGAAGGATAAAATGTCAGTCTCAGTTTTAAGGTAAAAATGGATTTTACATTTTTGAATGCTTGTGCTTTGCATTTTGTGTACATGGTTTGCATTGCATTAGGAGGCTGATTTAACCGAGGAAACTGTAACATAAAGTTTCTTACTCATCCGATGAATAACTAGGCTGAGCATAATTAGATTGGGACTGAATGATATTGGTTCAAAACAAACTGAAACCAGAGAAATTTTTTTATTCCTCTACTTCAATACCTTGAAGGTGCATTTAGGGCATGTTTAGTATCCATATCTAGATATCATATATGGGTATCGACATAAAAAAAAACTCATACCTATGTTTGGTATACAAATATATGAAATTGATATCTTGATATACTTCTTATATACATTTTCTCCTATTTTGATATACTAAAAATACTGGAGGTATCACATATCTAAAATTGCTCATCTTCTCCTATTCTTCCTCTCCGAAACAAAGGTATTAGATATCAATCTCATATCCATACCTTATACCTCATACTCGTATCTTGATATCTAGATATGGATACCAAACGGGCCCTTACCGAAAAGGACATCCAAAAGTGATCGGATTCACTATAACCAAGATTATGCGGGAATCCATCAAGCGCCTGTAAGAAGGAAGTCCCAATTACAAAAACAAGAGAATCTTTGTTCTTACACCTAAACTCCAAATTCTCATGATGAAGGATAATGTAGACATCTTGAAGTACCACTTGAGATTCCTTACTATTTGTAATAAAATGGAATTTTATGGTGAAGCCATTTCCGTTGGAAAAAGATCTTAACTTTGTTGAATAGTTTGTATGATTAATTCGAATTTATTAGATGTGTTCTTTGAAAAAACAATGAATTGTGAGATGCTTGATCAATGTTAAAATTAAAATTGCGGCATAGACAAAAAAAAAAGAAAAAAAAAGTGTCCTCACAAAGTTCTTTAACAAGATCTACAATCAAGTTAAAGCAGCCAATAGATCGATACAAAGAAGGGAGCTCAACGATGACATATGCTTTGGCCTTTGTGTAAGGAAAAATGTCAATTTGCATGGAATGATTTGTCATAATAAAGAGATGTAGGAAATGAACAAAGAAAAGGAGCAAGCATACATGTCTTGGGATGGTCTAAACACATGACAAGGGATCAAATATTATTTCCTCAAATTTGTTATCTAGTGATCGAAAACATCCTCTTTAGGGGACAACAACAAAGGACGTGGCAAAGATGTTGGTACCGTTGAACTTACCAAGAACCTCCAGATATGTGAGGTAAGCTTTGTAGAAAACCTTGGTTTTAATCTTTTGAGTGATATACTAAGTTGTGGAACTAGTGAGTAATTTTGCTATGATGACACCAATACACCATTGTGGTGCACAAGCTTCATCGACTTGAACTTGTCCATGGACTTCCACAAATCAAAAGTACTTGTAATTCTCTTGAGCTAAACATGGACTTCCATGAACTTGTCCATGTTTGACCCATGCGTAAAAGGTAAGCATGTAAGATCTTCATTCAACCTCAAAGCTATTGTAAGCACTTCTAATTAATCCTCTTGAGCTAATCCGAAAATATGAAAAGGTTGGTCTACCATGCAAAATATGTTAAAGTTTAAGGGTATCAGACAAAAAAAAAGTGGGATCATATGTGTTATAATGCTGCCCAAAATTCATGAATGTCATTTTGATGTGACGTTGACTTTTATTAATTCCTTGATTACTTGTAATACACGATCACCCATCACCCTCTTTAAATTTCTTCCCTCCCTTTTGACTATAATTAAATATTAATGTGTCAAATAATAAGCAATCATTTAATATTTTTAGGCATACGTCTCGCCTCCAAAAGAGTTCTTTTGACCATTTGGCCCTGCAAGACCAATATACATATATTATTTTATTATTTCTTAGATAAATTTCAATTAGTTCACATATTGAAAAAATTATATTCATGAATCCAATTGACATTTAATATTGTTTGACATGGAAGAAACCCATCATCCTCCCATAGTATATATGTATGCAATGATGTAAGAAGTACACATGAAGAGATAAAATCTCATTCAATTTTATAGAGTTGATCCTTTGAAATAAATATATCTCCATATCACATGACATTTTATATATTATCTTGTCTTTTAGAAACATTCTTGCAAGGAACATGGTACAATATTCATTCAACCATCTCAACATTTTGAAGCCGGGTAGTCTATTTTAAAAAATTAATTAATTTTATATGAATTTAGTCAGTAAAAGTCTGGAATAAAATTTGAAAATTAGTGTTATTTGCCATGTGTTTTAACGAATTTTGATTTATATATATATATTAATGAAATGTTATTATGAGCAAAATTTTTATAGTTTATACATACTCGTATTTTGTAGTATTTCCCGGATATATATTTGAACTATTTGTTAGTACAAATTTATTATGTTGTATGTCCGTTCATATTGTTTATTTATTTATTATTGGCTCGTTTTATTTTAGAATGCTCAAACTAATGTTTAAAAAAAGAGTGAAATTCTTATATATAAAAAATAGAGGGAAAATTATTCCTATCATCGTCCCTTATGTGCATGGAATTAGGCGGTGGCCCATGAAACTGTTAGCTGATGTGTCGATAAGTAATTGGTTAGATCAGATCAGCAATAACGATTTATATATATAACTATATATGCACACCGTTGAAGGCGGCATTTTTCTCCTGGTTCATAACACAACCCCCAAAACAATAAAAATGGAAGAATTGATCCCCGGATTTCCCGACGAAGTTGCCGTCGAGTGTCTGCTGCGTTCCAGCTACTCGACCCACCAACACGCGGCCGCTGTATGCCGGCGGTGGCGCACCCTCTTCCACAGCTCCGATTTCCACCGACTACGCCAGCAGAGCGGCCATACCCACCTCGCCGCCTGCCTCATTCAGGCCTTCGAAAGAGATCCGGGCCCGAAACCCGCCCCCACCGGCCCGCCGGCATTTGGAATCTCGGTTTTTGACCCGGTCACTGGGACTTGGGAGCGAGTTGAATCGTTTCCAAAGTACCCTGATCGGCTTCCACTTTTCTGCCATGTAATTGAATATCTCGTCTTAATATTTAAAACTTCCTTACATATACCTGAGTTAAATTGCTTTTATTCCTTGTTTGTTTAGCCAAAGATATTTTTATAGGGACGTGCGTAGCGTCTAGACTGAACCGGATCGTTTGTTATGGTTCAGACTTATGATTCAGTCTTATATTGTCTGATCTAGGTTCTTACCGATTACAATTGTGATTTGGTTCAACTTATTTTATTAGGATTTTGTCTCTTTAATTGATTTAAACAAAAATAGTTTAAGGTTGGTTTTATTTTATAATATATTTCCTAATGTATATAATATATAGTTTGTTCTATCTTTGATTTAGTTTCGCATACATATTTATAAACATTATTGTCTAACGCCGAGTTATGATCATTCATAAAAAATAAAAAATTAAAAAGAAAGAAAAATAAAAACGCAGATCAGACTGTATAAACAGTTCCGAATCGGACTTAATCCGGTTTTAAGGTCAGTTATAATTGTGTAGAATGACTGAGAATTTGGAGATATTTAGATTGATGTCATGTTATTTTGAAATGTTGCATTTGATTAATCTATTATGCGTATTATAATTCAATCTCAGATTACGAGTTGGAAAGGAAAGTTATTGATGATGGGCGGGTGGGATCCAGACACCTATAACCCAGTTACCGACGTGTTCATATACGACTTCGGGGCCCGGAAGTGGGCCCGGGGGAAGGACATGCCAACCAAGCGTACGCTATTTGCAATCGGGTCGGTGGATGGGCGGGTCCTGATTGCGGGCGGGCACGACGAGTCAAAGAACGCACTCAACTCAGCCTGGTCATACAACATCGACTCAGACGAGTGGAGTGAGTTGGCACGGATGACCGAATCACGGGACGAGTGTTACGGGGTGGTGATCGGGACCGAGTTCTGGGTCATAAGCGGGTATGAGACGGAGAGTCAGGGGAGCTTCAAGCGTACTGCTGACGTGTTGGATACAAGAATGGGGCCGTGGAGGGGTGTGAGGGAACCGTGGGACGGGCCTGAGAGTCCGAGATCGTGTGTTGGTGTTAGGAGGGATGGCGGGCTGTTTAGTTGGGCTGGTTCGGTGCCGGAGGTGCGGGTCGGGACGTGCGCGGTGGATCTGAGTGATCGGGTCTTGATTTGCGGGTCGGAGCGTTACGGGGGGACTTTCGGGTTTTATATGGTGGATCGGGAGAGGAACCAGAGTGGGGAGTATGGAGAGATGAAGAGGGTGGAGGTGCCTTCAGAGTTCAGGGGGTTTGTTCAATCTGCTTGCTGCGTTGAGCTTTGATTTTGTGGGATCAAAACGCGTCGTATTGTCTACTATTTGTACATAGAGGGATGATCTTCAGGAATTGCTTATGTGGAACTTGGATATTGGATGTTTGTACTTTGTAGGATGGATAGGGTATTAACCTTATTTGATGTTGCCTAATTAGCTTTCTCATTTTTCTCCTTTTCCAATTCAATCCTCAATTTAATTCTGTTTTATTTTTTATAAACAATTTTCTTTTAAATCCATATAGATGTCTAAAACGTTATTTATATCGGGTTAGAAGTAGACATAGGGCCGGTTTGGCTTGAACCGTCAAACCGCCGGTTTGGCCAAACCGGCGGTTTAAGTTTGGCCGGTTCAAGGTTTAGGTTTACGTTTGTAAAAATAAAAAACCTAAACCGACGGTTTACCGACGGCTTTGATGTTTAATATGACGACTTTAAAACCGACGGTTTCTTTTAAAAATTCATTCCGATGGTTTAACCACAACCGTCGGTTTAACCGACGGTTTGCTTCTGGGCCGGTTTTTCAATATATTTTTTTTAATAAACCGTAGCTAAACCGGCAAACCGGTTGTTTGCCGGTTTTCACTCACTAGGTTTGAGTTTAGGTTTGCAGCCCATACCTAGTTAGAAGGTAGGCGGACAATAAGTCAAGATTCTCAAAAGGATGAGCCTTACGTTGTAATGTTGTGTCTCATAAATCTTCACACGTAGTTTTAGTAATTATTACTTTTTTTTACCACCTCCAATGTAAATAAAACAAATAGAAATAACATGCATATTTTTTCCTTATGTAAAAAAATATTCAGAATTATTACCTATTTTTTAAACCTTCAGAATTTTTTTTCTTTTAATTGAGGGAAACCGTCTTTCCTCGATTATTTCCTACCAAAATTGGTCAAATCACTTTTGAAGTACTTTGTTAAAAAAAGGGATTTTTTTTTAATTATTCGTATTTTTATGTCGTCAACAACAAATTACCCACATATAGAAATTGTTGAGCCATCAAAGTTTTATTTTGAAGAAACACAATCCGTTATCGGAATATCAACGTAGTAGAAAATTTACCGGCAATTACAAAAATAACTTATTAATTATAATATGAACGTTATTTTTTCCGAGAAATAATAACAAAATATGTGTCACTCACTTTCCCGTTCATTATTTACTTTGTTGTCACTCTTTTATTTTCGAGAAAAAAAAAGTAATATTTTTTGAAAAACTTTTTGACAACGTTTTATTCCTAATTATAAACTTTATTGTGCATAACATTGTATCAATATGTACAATAATTTATACCAATATGTGTAAAAATCACTCATGTATCAAACTAGACTATACATGATTTATAGTAATAAGTTCACATATCACTTACACTACTCATGTAACAAACTACACTACACATGATCTATACTAATAAGTGTGCATATCATCTACAATACACTACACTACACATGTTCAATACAAGTTAGTGCATATATTACCTATGCTACACTACACATGATCTATATTAATGAGTGTACATATGGCCTACACTACACTACACATGTTTTGCAAGTTAGTGCACATATCACTTACATTAAAATGCACATATTAATACAAGTTAGTGCATACATCACCTACGCTACACTATACATGATCTTTAATATTGGTTGCACATATCACTTATACTACACTGCACATATTCTGTACAAGTTAGTGAGCACATGACCTAAACTAAATTGCAAATTATCTTTAATATTGAATGCACATGTCACATACACTACACATAGTTAGTACAAGTCAGTGCACATATCACATACACTACACTTCACATGATCCTTAATGATGAGTGTACAAATCACATGTACTACACATGTTCAATACAAATTAGTGCACATCTCAACTATACTACATTCATGTGTCAATTTACATTGCACGTGTTCTATAACAAATTAGCTGCACTTATCACCTAAACTACATTGCACTCATGTATCAAAGTAAATTGCAGATGATTTATACTAATGAGTGCATGTATCACATTCACTATACTAATGTATTAAAAATTTAAAAACCGCAAAATATATTTCTAGAAAGGTGCTTGAGAGACCGGAAAATTCTAATGACTCGAGAACAAAATATATGGAATGACCGTTAAGAATCAAAATAAACTAAACTAACAAAAAATAAGATTAAGAGCGAATATGTGAAGCATATAAAAAAGGACAAAACCTGAACATGAAATTCCTCTGAAGATGAAATTGGTGAGAACATGTCAAACAATACTAGAATACCACCACTAAAAAGCAGGTTCAACAAGAGTCTACCTCTTACGAAAAAGAAAGACGGCGAAATTTCCAAGAAAAGTCTTCCAACATAAGGAGCCGCAAGAACACATGACCTCAACAAAACAAGACTTAAAACATACACGAAAATCAACAAAAAAATCACGGACATACAAAAATACAAGGACATGAAGAGGAGTCTTCAAGAAGAAGTTCTATAGGTCTTGTGAAGAGTGGTTGCAAGGACTGGATGGTCAGTCCCAAGGTTTTTGATGTGAGCTAAGACAACCACGTAATTAGATCTGGCTAGAGACCTTAAACCAAGAGCTTCTCGGGAGGCAACCCGAGGTATTAGTCTTTCCCTTTCTTGTTTTTGTTTTGTTTTGGCTTTTGCATTTCTGCGCGTTTTGGTAGAAAAGCAACATGGATATGGACTCAGAACGACTTATAGGGATATATGGTAGAAAAGCAACAAGGATGAACGTTTCTAGGCTGATGATCTATTACCGGGTAAGTTTCAAGATCTTCTAGTTCCAATCCTAACTACATATTACCGGGTAAGTCTCAAGGTAAAGAGGGTAGAAATTCACTACAAACCAAATTATCTAACTAAGGATCAAGTAACCCTTTACCGGGCAAGTCTCAGGAATTACTCAACTTAGAAGGAATCAGGCACATTCAAACCAATAAAGAGGGTATAAATTCTCATCAAATGTCGACGAGCTCAGAAGGTTCTTTTTGGCTTGGAATCTTGTGTGACAAGTTGGGTCTCAGAACCTCTTCCCAACACATTGACCTAAAAACCACGAAATAACTAAAAAGGAAGAGAAGATTAACAATAAATGAGGACTATGCAATTAATTAGAAACACAATCACAATATTGCCAAAATCATTGACAACGGTGCCAATTTTGATAAGCTCCATATGTAAGCCTAAATCTCGTAAGATAAATTCAAGACTCAATTATACAAAAAATCAAGATCAAACACGAGATAACGAAGTAATAAAAATTTAATCAATTGCAATAGCCAATAAAGAGTAGAGAGATAAGGATAAAGGGATAAAACACGAGGGTTTTATATAGTTGGGTAATAAAAGTAGCCAAAGTTTTTCGACTTTATAAAAATAAGATCAATAGGAAGATAATTTTAAAGTCAATGATTACCACAAACATGCAAATAATACGTCTCAAGTTATTATCACAAGTTATTATCTCATTATCACATGGTAAGGTTCAAGTGTCCATGATTATGGACTACTTTGTTTTTTTATGTTATACTTTTATTTTTTATTTTACCTTTTTTCAAAAAAAAAAAAACACGCTTAGCCCGACTCGGACATGAGCAATATGAGCAATTTTATGTTATACTTTTATTTTTTATTTTACCTTTTTCAAAAAAAAACACGCTTAGCCCGACTCGGACATGAGCAAGACCTTTGTCCTAGACCCAATTCCAAAGTCGGCCCGAATCCAGCCTGGAAAAATGGTCAGATATTTTTGAAAAATCTGGCTGAAAGAAGGATTCACCCTACTCTAATTGCATGTGAAGCATATGATTGATAGGATTTTCCTTGATTGTGCGACTTCTCAAGATTGGTCAACTAGGATTGCAAGTTAAGTTTTAAATAGCTTAGCAACAACAATCTATAAGTCAAAACCTTGCGAAAACATGTCCATAACCACAAAGGACGGAAGCCTTATAGATTCAATTCAATCCAAATTGATTAACATTATCTAGCAGAAAGATCAGAAAAGTTAAAGAATTTCCACTCGAAACAAGTTTCTGCACAACAGACTCAAGCAAAATGCACAACTGGGGAGCGATAACATCTCAAACAAGGCAGAAAAAGATGGAAGCGGAAAATAAATCCCTAAATAAACATGCTTTAGTGTGACCCCATCCAAGACCCTCAGTATTCCTCGCCATCGTCGTCCTCGTCTCCACCTTCAGCACCCACCTCCTCGTAGTCTTTCTCGAAGAGCAGCAAGATCTTCACGGGCCTCGGAAACTCACCTCCTCCATGCCCTCACCAACATACCAATGTACAAACGCCCTCTTTGCATACATGAGGTCAAACTTGTGGTCAATCCTCGAAAAGACTTCGGCCACAGCTGTGTTATTGCTGATCATGCAGACTGCCCGCTGCACCTTGGCGAGATCACCACCCGGGACTACTGTTGGTGGCTGGTAGTTGATACCGCACTTGAAACCGGTAGGGCACCTGTAATTTTGACCACACAATAATTTGCTTCCATTTAGACGATGCTGGACAAAAACACAACAGGTGATTCCTAATTCTTTCACTCGTCTTAAAAACGAGATGCCTATCAATATTAAATGAGAGGAAATTTTTTGTCGACATCACTATAAAAAAATAGGATACATGACATATGGACCAAAAATTAAGCATCATTATGTGAAAATGTCTTCACTCTCAGTACAGTGTTACAGCAGCCAGGACACCTCACTAATTGGATACAAGCAACCCATGTGCTTTGAAAATGATCAAAAGGACCCCACAAGGCAAATCATAGGGAATTCACACAGCCTGGAAAGTATGGTAAGAGTAGGCTTTTCTTCAAGAAGAAAAATTAAAAAAAGCGTAGAACATGTTACTCACCAGTCAACAAACTGAACAGTTCGCTTTGTCTTAATGCTAGCAACAGCAGCATTCACATCTTTTGGAACAACATCCCCACGGTACATCAAGCAACAAGCCATATACTTTCCGTGTCTTTGGTCACACTTGGCCATCATGCTTGAAGGCTCAAACACAGCGGTTGTTATCTCAGCAACTGATAGTTGCTCATGGAAAGCCTTTCAGCAGATATGACAGGAGCATGGATGATAACATAAAGTGAATACGAGGGTATGGGACAAGGTTAGTCTGGAAACTCGGTGACATCAACGTTGATGGCTCCATCAAACCTCAATGATGTGGTCAAATGATGAGATTACTTGAGAAATTAATCGATTCAAATTGGTGGTAAGTGGCCGCTCAATGCTTAGGGATCTCCTACATATATCATTAAATTGCTTCATTGTCCAAAAGCACTGCAACATCCAGTGTGTTCGAGAAGAGAATGGGTGGAAAGCACACTGTTGTAAGGCTCTACAACTGCCTGTTGAAAACCTGAGGAATAGGGACAGAACTATGTCATGAAACATTGAACATCAGCTGTTAGCAAGACAATGCTTGAAGGCTTTTTACTTATAACAATTAAAAAGGAAATCGTTTCTTGAGTAAACATAATATAGAAGATACATTCCAAATTCAAAGTACCTGTGGAGAAGGATATATTGAAAAGCCCAGTTTTGATTTCTTCCATAATCTACAGACAGGCGTTCTAGAAGTAATGAACCGAAACCAGAACCGGTTCCACCACCGACAGCATTAAACACCAAGAACCCTTGCAAACCAGTGCAGTTGTCCGCCAACTTTCTCACTCGATCAAGGCAGACGTCAATAATGTCCTTCCCCACTACAAATGCAGATTTAGAACAAGATAATCACTGGACATGCGCAATTAAATTTCAAATTATCATCTCATGTAAGAGAAACTATACCTGTGTAATGCCCCCTTGCCAAAGTTGTTAGCGCATCTTCTTTTCCGGAAATAAGCTGTTCAGGATGGAAAAGTTGCTTGTAAGTCCCGGTCCTAACTTCATCAATGACAGTGGGCTCCAAATCAACAAAAATGGATCTAGGTACGTGCTTTCCCGGCACTAGTTTCACTGAAGAAGGTGTTGAATGAATCATGCTCGGAACCGACAGAAGTATCACTGCAAGGTGAACAGAGTAACCAGGTTAGCTCATTAGCTCCCCCAACAAAAAAATAGATTACTAAAAAGATACCGCGAGGAAACAAATCCCTTCTCTTCGGGGCACTATGGCTTTTTCACAATTTTTGTATGCTCTGATTTCAAATATTGGACTTTTACATGTGACCTAATTACAATTGTAGTATTATATATGCTAAGAAAGCTATGCTCAAATATTGGACTTTTTGTATGCTCGAAAAGGATAATGTTGCCCACAAAATTCTAATAATTTTGAAAACTCTTCAAATAGCAGAAGAAATTTCCATTTCATAACCCACACAGCAAACCAAACACTGCAACATGCAAAAGCTTGACAAAACTCGAAAAAATGCAATAATATCAGCATCGTAGATTGCGAAGTTCAGAGAATTACTGAAAAGAATAACAAATAGATCATCAACATCATTGGATCAGTGAACTTTAATTGCTTACAAACAAATCTATGTCTGAATATATGGATTGATGAAGTAATCCACAATTGCGCAAAAGGAGAATGGACAGCGCAAACAAAGGAATTGATCAAAGATATGCAAAATTCGAACGAATAACCGGTAGATCGTCTTCGCACAAAATGGAAGCCCGAAAGATCAGAGCTACCCGGAACAAACGAAATCAAATCCGAAAATATAAAAGAAGCATAATTCTACATTGGAGACGCAAAATTAAGAAAAGAAAGAAATTGGAGGCGAGAGAGGAATAGAGAATTGACCTAGGCATCATGCCATCGGGCTGAATGCCATGTTCAAGGCAGTAGAGTTCCCAGCAAGAATTGCCGACCTGAATCCCTGCCTGGCCTATGTGGATACTGATAACTTCTCTCATCTTGGAAGAATGGATCAATGGAAGAACAAAACCCTAACTTACTTTTCTCTGTTTCTCTTCTTTAGGTACGGAGAATTGTGTGGGGGTAAAGGAGAAGATGGGCGGAGGCTGAGAAATGCCCTGTTCCACGTCCTTGCTGTATTTACAGGGTGTAAACTATATTTACATTTATATTTTTTAATTCTTGTAAAAAATCTGTATTCAATTTGAAAATAAATCTTTCATTTTTAGGAATTATTTTGGCAGTCAGTACAGTCAGCGTATCTTAAGGATTTTATTTTCAAAAATAAATGATTAAGTTGAATAAATTTCACTTCCAATTTGCAATTTCCATTGTTGTATGGCCTAGATATTTTTTATTTTTTTAGTCTTTAATTCTTGTGAATCAGCAAAAAGGGAAAGGGTTGGCAGAAATTGTTGGTCTTATAAAAAAATAACTACACATATTTATTCATATCTCTAATTAGCTGTCTAATATTTGTTAGATTTTAATTGTATTTTATTTTTGTACAAAATCTTTAATATTTAGTATTAAATGAGATACCAGTGATAGGTGATTAAATATGAGATAATTTAGCTATAACTAGCTTAATAGCTGTGTCTAGTATGAGATTTGTTAAAAAAATATACAGTAAAATATATTATTTTAAAAATTAATTTGGGTGCCATAAAATTAATAAAAATACTTTTAAGGTGGAATGTGAGTTAACTCGAATGAAGTCGGAGTTACCGTAACTTAATATGTAAATTATTGGTAAAAAAATCTTGTAAAGTCAAATAAAGTATATTAACACAACGGTGTTTTCTCACTTATTAAAAATAAATGATGTTAATGAATTCTAATTTGTATATTTAGTATATATCCAAACAATGATATTTGATGTTTTTAGTTGTATAGTTATTTCAATTGATATAAAATATCTATAAAAAAAAGTATAAATTTTGTTATTAACTAATTTCGACTTTTGCACAATAATATTTAGTAAGTAATGAATCAACTGTACATATTTTTTAAACTTTGAGTATTATTAATGAGTGATGGACACAAATATATACGTGATAAAATATAAATTATAATCAAATAATAGGATGTCACTTATTATCGAATTAGGTAATAAGGATTTTGAATTGAGATATTTAATGATTTTGAAGTACTTCGATTTCACAAATAAGTTGGGATAGTAGAATTAATCACATTTTATCTATATATTATTTCATAGTATCATTATTTTATAAAAATATGATAATCATAAAAACACCAAGTTTTTCCATCAATCTCCATATAAAATTACTCGTCTAATACAAAATCTTGTTATACATATACAATGAGTTAAGCGGCTCTTATCTAAAATTTTATTATATATGGATTACAATTTACACATATAATAATTTTTAATCAATTAATATTTTGACCAAAATAAATAAATTCTATATAGTTATTGAATTTGGTAGAAAATATTGAAAACTATTTCTACAATAAAAATATATATTCTTAATAAGTAAACAAAAATTTAAGACATATCTCATAATTAAAAGAAGACATATGGTAAAATGGTAGTCCAAAAAGGAAATTGCCAAGACAATAGAAATCATTTATAATTATATTTGGTACAAAATTATATAAGATTAATTTTGTTTTATAAATGGTAATAAGTTTATTTCATCTTAATAAATTAAATTTTTAAAAAATATATGTAAAAATGAGGTGGCACCATCTAGAGTTGACACGTGGAAAAATCCGACGTGGCTTAATGTGGGGATGACAAATGACAAAATTCGAGGTGGCATAATGTGGGAACGACAAGTGACAATAGTCACTTATGTTTTAGTATTATATATAGTAGATTGTAGTTTTTTTATGGAGCGTATTAAGTGTGTATGCAAAATTTTATAGGGTATTAAGTGTGTAGGTATAAATAGATTTTTTAAAATTTTTTTCCCTCTCTCTCCTCTCTTCCGCTCTCTCGGACGACAATGGCGATTCCTCTTCTGGTCGCTCATCGTCGCCTTTCTTCGTCCGCCCCACACCTTCGTCTTCGATTGCTACCTCTATTCACCGTCGTTTATTGTCGCCGCCATTAATAGTCTTCTTCGTCGCCTTTCTTCATCGGTTAGGGTTTGGTTACGAGTCTCTAATTGAAGAATCTCAGGTCCATATGCGATTTTATGTAAACCTAGCACTAGATTCAATTGGTTTGTTAAGGTCTTAGATGGTCCCTCCAATCTCAGGTAACGAATTTCGTTTTTTTTATTTTTCTTCTTTTGTGTTTATCTTTGTTAAACCATGAATAACTCGATCCTCAAATTCGAAAGGTGCAATGTACTGAGCCCACAAGATAAGACGATTTTGTTTTTTGCCTACTTCCCTCAACGAGGTTTTAATTAGAGCTCTGAAGAAAGGCGAGCCTAATGGCGGTGGCTTTCGCGGTCAGATCTGGGAGCCTGACTTAGAGATCGAGGTTCACCTTCTTAGAGACTGCTTGTTACTGCGAGGTTTGGAGCTTTTCATATGTTGTTTGAATGCTGACTCTTTGTTTATTTTGGATCATCATTTAGTCTAAAATGTGTATTAATACATAATCCTTTTCTCCATTGATGCTATTATACTTTCACTTTGTTGATTTTAATACCCTACGAGTCTTCTTTCTTCCATTCTCTTCAGATATGAGAAACGGGGAGGCACATGAGAATGCTAACTCATGTGATGTTCACTCTAAGACTGCAAAAGTTGTTGTCAATGGCCTTGAACAGAGGTTTTGTCAGCAGTGTTGCAGGTCGGTAATTTTTATCACCCATAACCACAACCTCGAACAAGCAAAGCAAGAAATATTCTTATTTTGATCTATCAAAGTGTCCCATCTTTACTTTAAAGTAATAATACTCAATTTTCAATTACATAATATGAAGCATGAAATTTAAGTTGGTGTGAACGTAGACTTGTTTATGTAGTGATAGCTGAGATTATTGGGTGTATAGGTTCCATTTGCTGGGAGAATTTGATGATGGTAAGCGCAGCTGTCGACGACGGCTTGCTGGCCATAACGAACGTCGGAGGAAACCTCAAGCAGGGAGAGCTGCAAGGTTGCTTCATGCATACAATGGTAATAAAGAATACTTAATTATGATGGTGACTGTTTTTTGTTTGTTTCTTTCTTGCTGACGTGAGATCTGCTTTTCGTTGTTGTTTCCCGGTGTGTTACTGATGCGCCCTTGACCACCATGACCGCGGATGAAGAGGACGATGCTTTGCGGGTTCGCTCCGATGGACCGCTCACTCGTTCCCGAGCCAAAGCCATCGCCCAAGCTACCGGCTCAATCATCCGACGCACCGTCACATCACTTGGACCTGTTAGTGGCATGCCATGTCACCACTCCACCATGACATAGGCTTCCGGTGCCACGTCATCAAGCTAGCAAATATTATTATTATTATATTTTGCATTTTAAATAATAATAGACTTTAATTTTCGGAACATTAATTCCGGAACTTAATTCCTTGAGTTAATTTCCGGCATTGATAGTCTAGACTTTGGTTTCGGGAGTTGCCCCGACTTTATTTCCCGCCTTTATTTCCGTCATTCAATTTCCGACTTTTGGTGTAGCCTTCACCCACTATATAAGGGATGCTTGGCTTCACTTGTAAATCATGTCTAATTTTAATCAAGTATTTTGAAGGAAAATCCTCATTCTTGATCTAGGCATCACTTCCTCTTCAATCCCCTCAAAGTTCTTCCTTGGATCAAGTCTTATATCCAAGAACTCACATTCGAGGATTCTTCTAAAGAATCAAACTATCAAATCCACTACAACGTTTGCTCGATCTCTCTAGATCGAATCAAACCTACACTTCCGCATCCATATCAATCGCTTCCGCCCTACCAAACTTCTATCAAAGTTCTCATTTGCACATCAACAACGAGTAGTTGAAACTCTAGCTTGGTCTAGATCCGGCGTTCGTCCTTTAACGATTCCAAGGACGCATCAAATTGGCATCAGAGCAAAGGGATCGAAGCTAAGTTCTCTTTACTCTTGTTTTTGTGCGTTATATTTTTATCCTTCTTTGCCTTTGTTGTTCTTCCCTTCTTGAAGATCTTCAACTTGTTCTTCGTGTTCTTCGTGTTCTTCGAAGTTGTCTTGAATTTTTTTTTCCGAACCAAACAAATTTAGGAGATAGTTGGTTTGCCATCAAACCATCTATCAAAAACAATTTGTTCTTCAACCGACCCAATCCGACAAGTTTGTTAATCGATTTTACCAAATTTCTTGGGATTTTTTTGTTAACAAATTCGGATATCTTGCATTTTGATATTCAAACAGAAACAAAAAAAATCAAAACTCTTCAACAAAGCGGATTTGTTTCCAAAGTGTTTCATCTCTTGCATCAAAAAAGTTGCAAAGTTCAAAAAAAAAAAAATTAAAAAAAAATATACAAAGTGAAAAGACGTCCGGCAAACCGGTCCATCCGAAAAATCGGATTTTACAAAACGGTCAAAGACCGAAAGCAAGCAAAGCTTGCCGAGTGAACAATCCGTCCATCTTCTGTCTCTCCATTTTCTTACATACGTGCAAAATATCACTTGTTTATTTGTGTGAATTGGTTCAAATTTTGTTGGATTTGCCTACCTTGCTTAACCGCCAAACGACCTTCCCAAAAGTAGAACCTTAACGCACTTGAACTTGGGTAACGTTGACTTAATTCGTCACCTTGCTCATTTGATTACTTGCATTTGTTTGTATTCATTTGGAATCATGACTAACGTGGATATAGAAAACTCACAGGATGCTCGTGAACGAGAAAATGCCTCCTTATCCGAGGAAGTTGTTAGTCTAAAGCAACAAATGGAGGAGATGAGAGCACAACTTTTGGCCCTTACGACCACTCCATGCCCCGCCCCAAATCCAAATGACACCATGGTCGAGACTTCCACGTCCGACGCTCGTCGGAAGGGCAAAGGTCTTTTGGGAACCGACCCATCTCAAGGTCTTAGGCTTGCCTCAGTCATCGAAAGCCAAACTCAACAAGACGGCAGACACCACCTCAATGAGACCGAGAACAATAATGGCCCGACTCCGGATGATCTAATTTATGTAGATACAATGGATCGGAACAAGCGCTTCGAGCGCAATCGTAAACGGTACGGATCGCCCCCACCTTTGTCTAATGCACATAATACTAACCGTCCCATACAGGAAGAATATCGGCACACCAATCAACAAGATCGTCATCCTCGACGTTCCGGTAATGATCGATATGAGCAACGCCACCAACGACGTAGCCAGCTATGATGAGTATAACGAGAGGGACGATTTTGATGAGTTCTCCGACGATGAAGCCAACTTGGAACGGGTGGCTCATGTCCGTCCATGACACCCACCCGTCCGAGATCCATTTGAGAACCAAGACCGAGGAGAAGAATGGTTGCCTCCTCCTAACCCACCAAGGCATGCACATCAACGAGCCCATCATGATGATATGCCACTGCCCCGCCCGGATTCCTACAAAGCTCGTAGGGAAGGTAAAGTTAAATTTCCAATATTTTATGGGGAATATGATCCTTGTGTGTTTCTTGATTGGGCACAGGACATGAAAAGGGCTTTGAAGCATAGAAACTATGAGGAGTACGAGAAGATCGAAGCGGCAACCTTGTACTTTGAAGGCAATGCAAAATCTTGGTGGAACCGGTATGAACACGTCCGTGAGAACCGAGGATGGGAACCGGTTGCGACGTTTGATCAACTGATCTACGTCATGACAAAGAAGTATGTCCCCGACGACTTCAAAAATGATATGCGGATGTTAATTGCCGAGCTCCAACAAGGAAAACTCACTCCGGTGGCCTACTTGGCCAAGCTCGAGGACATGCATATGAAGGCCGGCATCTCGGCCTCGCCCTCCGCCTTACGCACCAAGTTCATGAGTGGCCTCAATCCATCAATCCGACGACCCCTTGAGATCGTTCCATATAGGGACTTGGGAGCTTTGTGTCATGCGGCCATGAAGCTTCACAAGCAACAACAAGAGACTCCAAAATACTCAAGGTATAACTCCTCTCCAAATCAATACGCTTTTTCTACTAACACCCGTGCTCGAGATGTATCTAGTTATCAAGAGTCTGGCGCCACCAAAGGAGCCCAACGGATGGTCCAATCCAACCGACAAGCGGATACCGAGAGGGCACCACAACGTGGTCCCAATGTCCCGGCACAAGTGCCTCCCGCCCGCGCCCCTCAAGGACCTCCACCGGCGGCACGGCCAAGGGAGCCCGTGTGTTATAAATGTAGCGGATTCGGTCACGTCCAACGTGATTGCCCGAACACAAAGCGTGTGTTGTTTGCCAATCCCTCATATGAAGATGAGGAGGATGAAGAAGACGACGATATCATCATAGAGGATGACCAAGACGCCGACCCCTACTACGGCATGGAACCATGCGACGAACAAATGGCTTGCGGCCCGGCACAACCCGGTAAGTTCGCCCTTGTATCTCGTAGAATTTTAGCCGTTAAGGAATTTGTCCCTATTGACCAACGCGAGAATCTCTTTCACTCTCGTTGTTTGGTCAATAACACTAGTCTCTCTCTCATAGTTGATGGGGGTTCTTGTTGTAATATTATCAATGAAAAAGTGGTAAAACACTTTAAGTTGCCTACAACCCCCCACCCAACACCTTATGGAATCCAATGGATTTCCGATAAGGCGTGTGACACCGTCACACGACAAGCTTGGGTGACGTTTTCCATAGGCGGTTATGTTGATAAGATCCTTTGTGATGTTATCAAGATGGACGCCACACATGTATTATTAGGACGACCATGGCAATTCGATCGCCGTACATTCCATGATGGTTATCTTAATAGATACATGTTCCAATATAATGGAAAACGGGTCACATTGTTGCCTATGACTCCACATGAAATATTAATTGATTATGCGGAACGGAAGAGACAACAAACCATTGATGAGACCACTACTCCGGCAACATCGGACCCTCCTAGGAGTCCTTCCGATGTTGTGGGTGCTAGTACTTCCGGATCCCGGAACACCGCCTCTAGTAACCATGCTATTGAGTCTAGAGGTAGTAAAGGAAGCATCGTCCCAACGAATGCAACTTTACCATCTCCGGAACCAATAATCAAAGGCCGGTGTGAGCCGAGGGTACTTTTCGCCCGGAAACATGATGTGACACCGGTCAAGGAAGGCAAGTTGCCATGCTTCTTACTTGTTCCTTTTTGCTTATCTACTTCCAATGACCTTAGTAATATGCCGCACGAGGTGTCTACTTTGTTGTCTGATTTTCAGGACGTCTTGACCGATGAACTACCACCCGGCTTGCCACCGATCCGTGGAATTGAGCACCAAATCGATTTGGTGCCCGGCGCGTCTTTACTCAACCGTGCCGCTTACCGTGCAAGTCCGGAAGAAACTAAGGAGCTACAACGTCAAGTCCAAGAGCTCCTAGACCGGGGATATGTTCGTGAGTCACTTTCACCATGTGCCGTGCCGGTCATTTTGGTGCCCAAGAAGGACGGGTCTTGGAGGATGTGTGTCGATTTCCGAGCCATCAACCAAATAACCGTCAAGTACCGGCATCCGATCCCGCGCCTCGACGACATGTTGGATGAACTACACGGCGCCACCGTGTTCTCAAAGATTGATCTCCGGAGCGGGTATCACCAAATCCGGATGGCCGAAGGTGACGAGTGGAAAACGGCTTTCAAGACAAAGTACGGATTATATGAGTGGCTTGTCATGCCGTTCGGACTCTCCAACGCCATAACGTCATGCCTCATGAACCATGTCCTTCGCCGGTTTTTGGGTAATTTCGTAGTTGTTTATTTTGACGATATTTTAATTTTTAGTAAGTCTTTGGATGAGCACATCGGGCACCTTCGCCAAGTGCTCGAGTGCCTTAGACAAGAACAATTATTCGTCAATATTGAAAAATGTGTCTTTTGTTCCGACTACAACTATATTTTTGGCTATGTCGTGTCTAAGGACGGACTCCGAGTAGACGAATCCAAAGTTCGTGCTATTCGTGGAGTGGCCTACACCTAGTACGGTCACCATGGTCCGAGCCTTTCTCGGCTTAGCGGGCTTCTACCGACGCTTTGTCAAAGACTTTAGCTCGGTAGCGGCGCCGCTTCATGAGCTCACTACTAAGGGTGTCACGTTTGAGTGGCGTGATACCCATGCTCGAGCATTTGATGCGCTCAAAGACCGACTTTGCAATGCACCACTACTCCAACTCCCAAATTTCTCGAAAACCTTCGAGGTGGAGTGTGATGCATCTAATGTTGGCATTGGGGGGGTTCTTCTCCAAGAGAATCGGCCCATTGCTTACTTTAGCGAAAAGCTTTCCGGTCCACCACTCAACTATCCAACCTATGACAAGGAACTATATGCTTTAGTTCGTTGTCTAAAGACATGGCAACACTACTTGTGGCCGAAGGAGTTCGTGATTCATTCGGATCATGCGGCTCTTTCGTATCTCAAGAGTCAAACTAATTTGAGTCGGCGCCATGCAAGTTGGGTAGAATTTTTAGAAACCTTTCCTTATGTCATTCGGCATAAGAAAGGAAAAGAGAATGTGGTAGCCGATGCCCTTTCTCGGCGTTATATCCTCTTGGTGCATATGGACGCCAAGATCCATGGCTTTTCTCTTATCAAAGAGTTATATGCCACGGATCTTGACTTCAAGGATATATTTGCCAAATGCCTTGACCTCCGAGAGCATGAGACCTTCTTTATTAATGATGGCTATTTGTTCCGCGCGGGAAAACTTTGTATTCCGCGTTCATCCATACGCCACTTGTTGATAAAGGAAGCCCATGAGGGTCGTGGTCACTTCGGTGCTACCAAGACTCTCGCCGCTCTCCAAGAGCACTTCTTTTGGCCGAAAATGCGCAAGCATGTGACACGGTTTTGCACAAGTTGCATAACATGTCATCATGCCAAATCGCGTCAAGGTCCGGACGGATTGTATTCTCCTTTGCCTATACCAATGGGACCTTGGGAGGATCTTTCTATGGACTTTGTAGTTGGCCTACCTATGTCCAAACGAGGCAACGACTCCATTTTTGTGGTAGTCGACCGTTTTTCCAAAATGGCTCATTTTATCGCGTGTAAGAGCACCCAAAATGCTAGCGATGTTGCCACATTATTCTTTAACAATGTGGTGCGCTTACACGGGATACCACGTTCCATCCTTAGTGATCGGGACGTGAAATTTGTGAGTCACTTCTGGAGAACGTTGTGGGGAAAACTTGGAACCAACTTGTTGTTCTCAAGTAGTTATCACCCCCAAACCGATGGTCAAACGGAGGTGACCAATCGGACTCTCGGTGCTCTACTTAGAGCAACGCTTAGAACAACCTACGAAAGTGGGAGGACTTAATTTCCAGTTGTGGAGTTTTCATATAACAGGTCTAGGCACTCGGCAACTAAACTCTCACCATTTGAAGTTGTCTACGGCCTTAATCCACACACGCCATTGGACTTCACACCACGTCCACTCAAGGACGGTGAACACATCAACGCCGCAAGTCGAGCCGCCTCAATCATTGAACTTCATGAGCGGACAAGAGCACAACTCCAACGTCGTGCCGCCCAACTTGCCGAACAACGCAATAAGGGCCGTCGCGACATATCTTTCGAGCCCGGCGATCTTGTTTGGCTCCACTTAAGGAAGGAGCGTTTCCCATCTCGACGCAAGGGCAAGCTATCGGATCGAGGTGATGGCCCTTTCCGGATCCTATCACGACATGGTCCAAATGCCTACAAGTTGGAGCTTCCGGATTCCTACGGCGTGCACCCAACGTTCAATGTCAAGGATCTAGCCCCTTATGTTGAGCCCTTATTTGACGACGGTGAAACGGGGACGTTTCACATCCAAGATGGGGGGACTGATGCGCCCTTGACCACCATGACCGCGGATGAAGAGGACGATGCTTTGCGGGTTCGCTCCGATGGACCGCTCACTCGTTCCCGAGCCAAAGCCATCGCCCAAGCTACCGGCTCAATCATCCGACGCACCGTCACATCACTTGGACCCGTTAGTGGCATGCCATGTCACCACTCCACCATGGCATAGGCTTCCGGCGCCACGTCATCAAGCTAGCAAATATTATTATTATATTTTGCATTTTAAATAATAATAGACTTTAATTTTCGGAACATTAATTCCGGAACTTAATTCCGTGAGTTAATTTCCGGCATTGATAGTCTAGACCTTTGGTTTCGGGAGTTGCCCCGACTTTATTTCCCGCCTTTATTTCCGTCATTCAATTTCCGACTTTTGGTGTAGCCTTCACCCACTATATAAGGGATGCTTGGCTTCACTTGTAAATCATGTCTAATTTTAATCAAGTATTTTGAAGGAAAATCCTCATTCTTGATCTAGGCATCACTTCCTCTTCAATCCCCTCAAAGTTCTTCCTTGGATCAAGTCTTAGATCCAAGAACTCACATTCGAGGATTCTTCTAAAGAATCAAACTATCAAATCCACTACAAACGTTTGCTCGATCTCTCTAGATCGAATCAAACCTACGATTCCGCATCCATATCAATCGCTTCCGCCCCACCAAACTTCTATCAAAGTTCTCATTTGCACATCATCAACGAGTAGTCGAAACTCTAGCTTGGTCTAGATCCGGCGTTCGTCCTTCAACGATTTCAAGGACGCATCACACATGTTGACAATTGTTTTGTGTAAATTATTTTTTATTTAAATAGTTTAGTGTCCGCATCTCGTACGAGTTTTATTTAAAAGAAAAATATTATATTATTATTATTATTTAGATAATTACAAAATCAACTTATGTTTTTTTCTAAACATTCATATGAATATACATTAACAACTTCAAAAGATAATCAATCACGTGTACACATTATGCACAACAAAAAAATGAAAAATGAATGACTAACATTTTGTCGAACCTTGCTACACTTCATTTTTCGGGACAAACAAAACATTTTCGATACCTTGATTTAAAAACTTAGATACATATTGCATCAATTTAGTTACAACACCAAACAATTTCGTAAAATGAAAAAAAAAAAGTATACATTAATTTAAGAATATATCCAAGTTATTTTCCTTCGTATATAGTTTAATCATGTTAAAATTAATAATATTTCATTAGACTATTATAGTTTCGAGTCACCCGTGTAAAGGAATTTGTTGCTAAATTAAATAATTTTTAAAAAAAACTTTGAATTTTTTTTCCCATTATATTTACACTCCATATGCTTCTCCAAGAGAAGGTAGAGTTTTCCCCGAGTGCAACATCAAAGAAGTTGTCATTCTTGAAATATATTGCTCTAATTACCTTGTGAACTAGTGATGATTCGTCACATAAAATCCTTCAGCCTTGCTTGGCGAGGAGGCAAGTGTTAAACACACTAAAATTCCAAAAGCCCATGCCACCCAAGTTTTTTTTGGGAGGGATACATCTTCTTTCTGTGGTAAATCCCCACCAAAATGCAGTTATCAAAGAGTGCAGCTCAGAAATCAAACATGTTGGTAGTTTGAAGATGTTCATGACATACATTGGTATGCTTTGAATGACCGATTTGAGCAAGACTTCCTTTCCTGCTTGTGAAAACATCTGTTCCTTCCAGCCCAATAGCTTTCGCGTAATCCTGTCCGGATGCCTTTTTGATCTACCAAAACTGTTGGGAGAGCCAAGTACCCGTTATACTTCGTCACCCTTTTAACTTCAAGCACACCAACGAGATGAGCATCAAATATCTCCGTTTAATAACTTTGATCCACATGAGTTCATTAAAGCCGCATGTAAAACTCTATGTATACCTTATTATTTATTCTTCTTTTATTTCATTGTTGTTGAATACACTTTTATTTTGTGTGAATGAGTGTTTAATTGAACAAATAGCTTCTTGTTATTTTTTTTCCTCGTAGGATCTATATATGACAAGAATAGCTAAATGAGTGACAGATGGCACGATTATAGTCATTCATTCTGTAACAGAATTGTAACTAACTCAAGTATAAAACTGAGATGAATAATACACAACAGTCACTTTCGTTTGATCTATCTCTCTCATTTCTTCATTCTCTCTTCTCTCACAATCTGTTACGTCATTCATTCATGGTTTATCATGGTATCAGAGGACAATTCCATGGATGACTTTCCTTCAGATTCTCTTCTTTCTCCACACAATATTGTGTCATCAATTGTCACTGATTCTATACTCATGGAACAAATTCACCTCCATCACTCAGATTCACCATCTCTTCGACTTTCAAGTGCATTGCTCAATGATACTAACTATAATCGCTGGAGAAGATCTGTTGAAGTATCTCTTATGGCCAAAAACAAACTTGGATTTGTCACCGGTGAGTGCAAGCGTCCAACTACAGATCTCAAACTCATTCAAAAATGGGAGCAGTGCAATCATATGGTCATTTCATGGCTAATTCATTCTGTTGACAAAGAGATTGCTGAGTCAATCCTCTACTGCAAGACCGCTGCACAGATTTGGAAAGAGTTAGCTGCTCGATTTAGAAAAACAAACCGCACTAACATTTTTCATTTACAGAAAGAATTAAGCTCCTTAACTCAAGGTAATTCTTCTGTTACTGTATATTTTACAAAATTAAAGAAACTTTGGGATGAATATATCTTGGCTTTGGAAGATCAGATGTAGCTGTGGCTCGAATGAATTAGCTCTTTATCTCATAAAAGATCAACAGATAATTCAATTTCTTGCTGGTTTGAATGAGAATTTTTCCACTGTAAGATCCAATGTTCTCATGATGACCACATCACTGGATCTTGGTGAGGTATACAAAATGGTGCTCATGGATGAAGCACAACGTGGCCTGAATTCCATTCAGCTTTCCACCGATGATGTTGTGGCTCTCTACTCTCAACATCGACAAAGTTCCTCTCATCAGAAACCACATTCTGAAAAATCTATTTTCTGTGATCACTGTAAAGCAACAAATCACACTATTGATCGATGTTGGCGCTTGCATGGCTATCCTACCTCACCTACTCCTGGCATTCCATTATGTGACCATTGTAAGAAGGTTGGTCATGTTCTTGCAAAGTGCTGGAAGGTGCATGGTTACCCCCTGGCCATAAACTAACAGTTGCTGCCACTGCTTCTTTATCCTCAGATCAGATGACTCGATTGTTATCTCTTCTGGATAAACCAAATCATTCAGAATCTCATCATGATTCTCATGGAGCCTTTCTTGCTGGTATGCCTCTCTGTTTAATGTCCAATGATATTGCTACACACTGGATTATTGATAGTGGAGCTACAGATCACATCACTCCACATCTTGATCTTTTCTCTTCATATAAACCAGTCGATCATACCATTCTCATCACTATGCCAAATGGCAAGAATGCTCATGTTGCTCACATTGGCAATATTAATCTCACATCAGAGATTGTTTTACAACAAGTACTCCAAGTTCCTGATTTTCACTATAATTTATTATCTGTCCAGAAACTTGCCAATGCTTTGTCATCTAATATCATCTTCTCATCTGATTCCTGCTCTCTTCAGGTCCCTTCAATGAACCAGCCCTTGGTGATTGATAAAGCTTACAAAGGCCTATATGTTGTGGACAAGTCACTATCACCTCCTAACTCTACCTTTCTTTGTAATAAGCCTCCCACATGTACACTTGTTGTTCCTACTTCATGTTCTAATATGACATATAAACTCAGTCCTGAAGTGTGGCATTGTAGGTTGAGACATTTACCTTTCAATCAAATGCAATTCATTGAATCTATTTCTACTGTTAAGTCACATGATGTTTGTCAAATCTGTCCCCAAGCTAAGCAAACCCGACAATCCTTTCCCACATCCACCACTTCAACAAGCAAACCCTTTGATCTATTACATGTTGATACATGGGGGCCATATAAACAAACCACATACAATGGATTTGCTTATTTCCTTACCTTGGTTGATGATTTTACTCGATGTACTTGGACTTATCTTATGGCACACAAGAGTAATGTCTTATCCATTTTACAATCATTTAACTCCCTTGTTCACACCCAATTTCATGCCAAAATAAAGATCATACGATCTGACAATGCCCTTGAATTCTCTAGCTCCTATGCCAAACTATTTTACACTCAAAATGGCATCATTCACCAAACGTCTTGCCCTTACACACCTCAGCAGAATGGAGTAGTTGAACGAAAACATAGACATGTTTCAGAGGTTGCTCGTGCACTCTTTCATCAATCTAAAGTCCCTTTAATGTACCGGGGTGAGTGTATTCTCACTGTCACTCATATCATCAACCGCTGTCCATTACCAGTTTTACAAAACAAATCTCCTTTTGAAACTTTTATTTCATACTTCCCCAGATTATTCTACCCTACGTGTCTTTGGCTGTTTATGTTTTGTAAACACAACACCAGCTCATCGAGATAAATTTCAACCAAGAGCCATTCCTTGCATCTTTCTTGGCTATCCTTTTGAAAAAAAGGATATAAAGTACTTACTATCTCATCTAGAGAAATTATGTTCTCTCGGATGTTGTATTTCATGAGACAATATTTTCATTTCATCACATTGATCCATATAACCCCATACTTCCAGTTACAAACTCATCATCCTCTTTTGATACTTCCATTTTCATACCATCTTCCCGCCCATTTATTCTCCAGATCATACATGTGATAATAACAATATTACTTCTACACCTTCATCATCATCCCCATTCTGTCTTCATCAACTCTTTCTTCTCCACCTATACTTCCATCTCAATCTCTCATACCTCCACGCAGGTCCTCTCGACCTCATCAACCTCCTCCATACCTTCGTGACTTTGTCTGCAACTATGGGTCGAACAACTTATCTTCACCAGGTATGGTTCATTCTTCCCTTTATCCCTCTTCTCATTTTGCCTTCATTACCTCATTATCCTCTTATGTTGAACCCACCACATATCAAGAATCATCTAAAAACCCTAACTGGATTCATGCTATGAAACAAGAATATCTTGCTCTTAAACAAATCATACATGGGATCTTACTCCTCTACCGCCCAACAAAAAGGCCATTGGCTCCAAGTGGATTTTTAAAGTTAAGTTAAAAGCTGATGGTTCTTTGGAACGTTATAAGGCAAGATTGGTGGCACAAGACTTTACACAACAAGCGGGAATAGATTATCATGAGACTTTCTCTCCAGTTGTGAAGATGACAACTATACGAAGTATAATTGCTATTGCTGCATCTCAAGGCTGGACTTTACATCAACTTGATGTAAACAATGCATTCTTACATGGGGATCTTCATGAAGATGTGTATATGAAACTTCCTCCAGGTATACCAAACCCATTATCTTTAGTTTGCAAACTAAAGAAGTCCTTATATGGACTTAAACAAGCCTCAAGACAGTGGTTTAATAGACTTACTACATCCCTTATCACACAAGGCTTCACTTCCTCTAAGAATGATTACTCACTCTTTATTAAAAGAAGAGAATCTCTCACTACTATTATTGCTATCTACGTGGATGATCTATTGATCACAGGATCTAACACTGCTGAAATTGCACGTATCAAGTTACATCTTGACAACACTTTCAGCATAAAGGACTTGGGTATACTTCATTATTTTTTGGGCTTAGAAGTCACATATGTACCCACTGGCATAATCCTATCACAACGAAAGTTCACTTTAGAGCTGCTTCATGATGCTCAGTTGTCAGAAGGAAAGCCTACATGCACTCCTCTCCCTCTAAATCTAAAGTTACTTCCTGATGATGGTGATCTAATTCAAAATGCTTCGGTATATCGTTGCTCAGTGGGAAAACTTAATTTTCTTACCAAACACAAGACCAGATTTATGTTATGCTGTACAATACCTCAGTCAGTTCATGCAAGCACCAAGAAATCCTCATCTCCAAGCTCTTCACCATACTCTTCGATATGTACAAGGTACAATTGGAGATGGCATATTACTTAATGGTAGTGACAGTCCTACTCTTCTGGCATATACAGACTCAGACTGAGCTGCTTGCCCTTCTTCTCGACGGTCTGTAGGAGGTTTTGTGATTCTCCTTGGTCAGTCACCAATTAGTTGGAAGTCAAAGAAACAAGGAACTGTTTCTAGAAGCTCTTCTGAGGCGGAATATAGAGCTATGGCATCTGCTGCTGCTGAAATTACATGGCTAGTACGTTTACTACATGATTTAGGTGTAACAACTACCACTCCTGTTCATCTATATTGTGACAATAAGTCAGCTATTCAAATAGCAAATAATCCTGTGTTCCATGAGCGAACAAAACATATTGAGATCGATTGCCATTTTACACGTGATAAGGTGATGGAGGGACTACTTGAGCTTCACTTTACACGAAACTGATTCTCAACTAGCTGATATCTTTACTAAGATCATACCATCTCAACACCAGGATGAACTTCTTTCCAAGTTGGGCATGGCTCGATTATCTCCATCCTCAGGCTTGAGGGGGGGGGGTGACAAGGATAGTTAAATGAGTGACAAATGGCACGATTATAGCCATTCATTCTGTAACAGAATTGTAACTAACTCAAGTATAAAACTGAGATAAATAATACACAACAGTCACTTTCGTTTGCATCTATCTCTCTCATTTCTTCATTCTCTCTTCTCTCACAATTTGTTACGTCATTCATTTATGGTTTATCAATATATTCTTCTTTACTATATGGGTATCAAGTGATTGATTTTATTTTATGGAGAGTCCTCATTAAAGCCGTATGTAAAACTCTATGTATATCTTTTTGTTTTATTCTTCTTTTATTTCAATATTGTTGAATACACTTTTATTTTATGTGACTTAGTGTTTTGATTGAAAAAATAGCCTCTTGCTAATACGAAATAAATTATTCTTGTTTTTTTTCTCGTAAGATCGATATATTCTTCTTTATTAAAGAGGACGTGACTAAGATAATATATTAACTTTAGGATTTTGATGGAGGTTGAAGACAATCTTTTGTAATATTACTTGATTTAGTGGCATTGTACATTCATATTTATATATGCTTTGAACAATGTAAACTATTTTGGTTTTATGTTTTATGTTTTATGTTTTATATACAATCAATTAGAAGTTAAGACCAAATAAATGGTTTATTTTAAGAAATCTTAGGTTTAAAAAATATCTTCTAAAACCCATTACAAAATCCAAAGAAATCATCCTTTTTAACGCTCTAAACTCATTGAAAGACGAAACTATACACATTTAACAGCTCCTAATCAAGCCATCAAGCATACTTATAGTTATACATGACATTCATTATAAGGAAACAATTTCAGTTCTATGGAGCAACAAGAGTCTTCTCTAGATGATACAACGTGTTTGGGTAACGCCTTAATTCGATATTAAAGCAACATTAAGTTGATAACTAGTGTGTCAATGTAATGTTTTCACTTTTTTGGTCTGCTGAAGCAATATACTTGTAGCATGGTCTGATGAATAAGTTGTTCTTTGCAATTCTACAACAGATGGATGATAGTTGGTTGAATAGCTCTATGGGTCAGCAGGGAAATGAATCTTACAGGTTTAAGTGGGTCATGAGCATTTTAAGACGACGTTGACGTCCCTTCAGCAGCTGGGAGGTAAACTCCCTCAGCTGCAAGCCAAATGTTGTCAGGACGCTTCTCTTTTACGCCACAAACCTGCACAATAGTAGTAGCATCTTGATTGTAAGAAGGATACCCAGATGGGAATGACATCAATGCTGAAAGATAACCCGAAATGGGTATGTTGCGGATCACATTTTACATTGCAATGAATAGTGAAAGACGCAATTGAACAAACACAGCTAACGCCTATAAACTCGAGCATGGTAACAACATTTTTAAGGGCCGTGTGGTTGCAACTCCGAAAATGGAATGAAAACGAATCTAGTCTATTTACATTACTGTTCATTTTATAAAACTAACCTTAGGGTGAATTCTCTCTCATTCTCAATGCAAAATGGATTTCCCAGACATTTGATAAATGAGAGTATATATATAAACTAGATCGATTCCATTCCGTTTTCGGAGTTGCAACTTGCAACCAAACGGGAGTTGATAGGTTAAGATTGCAGATTATTCTTCTGGTTTCATATTTTATGTCACAGTATATACTAAATAGTTTCAGAATTCACATGCTTGAGGAAATTACACCAAATTGATTTTTTATTCTAAAAAATTATGCCTATAGCTCAACCTTCACAGCCCAATTGGCACTTCAATTGTTCTCGGTGTAACTTTTGACATATTATGTTCAACTGCAATAAAAATAATTTTTTGGCAGCATGACTTCCCTGAAAGATCTCCGTGTTTCACATGCATCCAACATATTTATAGACATCATCATCATTCTCAAACAAGCATGTAGAATCATGTGTTTACCTCTTGTTGTCCTCCGGCTATGCGGCTATATTTCTTATCATGGCTGTGCAAGTATCCTCCTGTGTCAACATGTTGAAGTCGAACCTTCTGATCTTGTCTCCACGTCTTCCCACTTCCTTCAATTTGAAGCCTATCAAGATATTCGAAGAGAACATTGGAAACAATAGATACACGAAAATGTAAAACTGACCTCCAATATGTAATTTTTTTAAAATGGCATTTGCAAACCTCACCTCCAATAGTCACCAGCATCAGACTCGGTATCTCCTCCAAAGCAACTTACCTACAGCAATAAGAGCTACCCTGTATTAGATTTATAAATTATAGGCATCACTGTATTAGATTTATAAATTATTTTATTTCGTAAACTAGTGACAATTGGCATATTCATTATTTCAGTAACACTATCTGTGTCTAAAAAAAGTCATCACTCATTAGTACCATGTTTCCTAACTCTTAAGCACATGGTAATTTTAAACAGCTTCACATTTTATTCAACAGCTCAACTTAATCAGAGAATGGTTAATGTAATCCCAAAGCACAAAGCAACGAGGTGATGAACAGATAGAACTTAGAGGTGACAAGGGAGTCAGTGATCACCTCTAGATTGCTTGAAATGGGAGATAAATGCAAATGGCTGTGTGCAACCACTTCTTGGTCTTCACATGTTTCAAGCGGATAATGGATCCATCCGTAACTGCGTGGGACATCG
>CM008284.1:52258708-52287906 GCA_002319775.1 Fagopyrum tataricum
ATATGTCCATACTCAGCACAGTTGAAACACTGTCGTACCCTACCTGTAGCCGGTGCAGATGAGGGCTGGACTCTGGAGGCTCTGACCTCGTCCTGAGCCAACAGATCCACCAGTACCACTGGTCTGCCCAGTACTGTCTCTTCTCAGACCCTCCGGTCTGAAAAGCTCTCCTCTAAACTAGCCCGCTCTCGATAATCGGCGGCTCTATCCTGGTAGTCCATCAAGGACTCACAATGAAAATCCCGCCATATAGGCCCGGGTGGCATCCCTCAGTCGTCGGGAAAACAAATATACATGCTGGTCCACAGAAGGTGCAGCTGGTCCCAGCAATGCCAGTTCCTCCTGGAATCTCCCGAATATCCTCTGAGACTAGTAAATCCTCAAACCCAGCCTCCACAAAATCCCGCAGTTTCTCCCTCCTCAGTGAGGCAGGGCAGAAACGCTCTCTAATCATAGTCCGCATCTGAACATAACTATCAACCTGTGCTCGTACAGACCTCCACCAGTGTTGTGCTAAGTCTCTGAACAGAGTTTGCACTAACTCTATCTGCCTATCTGCTGGGCATCTAATGGACTCCAGAGCTAAGTCCACATGTCCAATCCACAGCTCAACCTCGAGCCCCACCTTCCCAGAGAAAGGGGGTACACCCATCTGGTGAAATGCCTTCAACCAAGGGTCTGGTCTAGGCCCTCTATGCTCCTCTGTGACTCGAGCAATCTCAGCAACAGGCGCCGGTGCAGCTGGCACCTGTAACCCCGTGGGACCTCTCAGATTGTCTCTCATGTACTGGTAGATCTGGAATAGGTCTACCTGCTCTGACAACCTCCTCTACTCGCCGGATATACTCACGAAACTCTGGTCCTCCATGGAGACATAATCCGAGGCATCTGACCGACTCGCTGTGGACCCTGTCACCCAGCTATGCCGTTCCCAGTCTCAGGAACACACTATCGGCAACATCCTCATGAACCTCTTCCGCTGCGCGTGGATCAACAGCGGAAGTCCTACCCCGTCCTCTACCTAGAGGGGGTCTACCTCTACTCGTCCTGCTGCAGGTAAGGCTCTAGTCTGAACCATCTGTAGAGGACGTAAACCTAACTCAGAAGGCTATATATATGCCGTATGTATATATCAAATCATCACAACAGAATATCTATATATATATATATTGTCGAGATCTTCAGAGGGGCGATGGCTCACGTACACGATATCCCAAAATATTTTGTACTCATTTCAAAACCAAAACCTTTTGAAAAGTCAGACCCCTTTCGGGTTCTGTTTATTTATCTATTCGAACTTTATTTGCAGATTACTAGTGCATTGTTGTCAACATGGGCACTGATACCAACTTTGTAACACCCAAAATCCGTAGGACTCGGGTGCTACTGGGCTAGGATCTCACAATGGATCCTGACCCTAGCTTGACAACAAGTTCACTGAATCTTACAACAAGGCACCGATAGATTAAATACAAAACATCAAACTGATTATAATATATATATTATATATATATATAATATATATATAAATATATATATTATATATATATATATATATATATATATATATATATATATATATTATTATATATATATATATATATATATATATATATATATATCAAAAGGTAATACATAAGTACCGCTGAGTACAATAGGACCTAGTTGATGAGAAAAATTATAACTAATGCATGGATAACATAGGTGTAACACCCCAAATTCGTAGGACTCGGAGTGCTACTGGGCTAGGATCTCACAATGGATCCAGACCCTAGCCTGACAACAAGTTCACTGAATCTTACAACAGGCACCGATAGATTAAATACAAAACATCAAACTGTTATAAAAGTATCAAAAAGGTTTATACAACGCTGCTGAGTACAAAACAAAACATAACGTATATACATGGTCAAAAATAACCCATAGCCCACGAGTACGACCCCAGTGTACGGAGGCCCTCAGCAGATCGCCCACTCTGGATCACTCTGCAGTTCTCCTAACCTGCAAAAGATCTACAACACGGTATGACACTGTTAGCTAACCATACACATATAAAAGAAGATGCAAGAGCACACACACACATCAGAAATTACTAAACACCTCATCATGATATCACGCATTTACCCGATTTATTATCTTTATAATCATTGTCCAATACTCAACTCATATATATAACCCTCGCCTTTCGGGAATAGTGCTAGCTGGAGTGGGGATCCGGTCCCACCTCCCGTGTACCCTTTGGGAGTGGACAGGTGGCCGGCCCACTGAACCATAATGGCCTGCCCGTAGATAACCTCCAGACTCCAGCGGGATGAAAGGACAAGTTGTCACGACCCTACAATGGGCAATCAATAGACCATAGGTCGGTAATAACAATATCATAACACGGCTATCAAGCATATACACACACCACTCATGCACACATCCAATATAAGGATGGCAGCTAAGTAAGTCCTATGGACTTACCTCAACCTCGGGAGTCTCAAACTCAAACTCAAACGGCTCTGCTCTGGAGATCAACACAGCCTAAACAAGGTATAACACATATATCACACTCATATCCATAACCGGGGTCACACCTAGACCCAAGGGATCCATAAGGATCATATTCTAACTCGTAAACCTCAAAGCCGTAACCGGCATAAACGATACCGTACTCAACCTCACTCTAACCTTACACTCGTACCTAGCATGCTACTAACGCTCATACTAGGAAAGGAAATGATCTTCCTAACTCTAGGTAGAACCGGAACAAAACGCACCTGCGTGACACAAGGGACGCAGGGGCGGAAGGCAGGTACCGCGGGCGCGGCGGGACGTAGCCGCGGGGGCGGTGACAAGGAACGCTGGCAACGCAGGCACGCCACTGGCACGACGCATGCGCTGCGACACGGTAGCCGCGGGGGCGGCGACAATGTAGGAAACGATTCTGCGATATCTCCTCAGCTCTTCACGTGATCACACACGTCTTTTCTCATCCAGGTTCAAACACATACATATACATACACATACAAACATCAATACACACCTATACATGCATCTAAACCTAAGGTAAGGATATGGAATCAAGAGAAAGGACGAAGAGAACAAGGGAAGGAGCTTACCACAACTGTGGCCTAGCAAGGGAAGAACAGAACCAAAGGTCTCACAGGCTGGCTTCAAACCCATCATACAACATCCACAAGCCACCACAACCACAAGGCACAACAAACCCTCTTCTCATCAAAGGAGAAGCAAGAACAAGATCAAGGATGGAGAAGGAGAAGCAAGAAACGTGAGGGAAGCTGGAGGGGAAAGTGAAGAACAAACCCTTGATCAACCAAGAGAAAGATTAAGAAAGGTAAAGAGTAAGCACGGATCAAAGAGTCAAAGAAGACGGTTGCAGCCGCCGGAAACCGCAAGGGCGGCAGCCAGGGCCGCAAGAGCGGAAACCCGCAGGGGCGGCACCCCCATCCGCGGGTGCGGCTAAGCCACAACTCGGTCAAAACTAGTATCGGCTAAAGATCAAACTCGGTCCAAGAACTAAGGCTCTTACAATAGGCAACCAGGAATCTACAATTGTATAGTTATGAAAACCAAATTAGGGTATTCTTAGAGAAGGTTTGGGCAAATGACTGCCGATTACTTGATCTCTCATGAACGCATCCTTTCACATCCTCAACCTTCCTCTTTCCTTAAATGATGGGTTTCTCCTCTTGGATACATAAAGCTTAATACCGACGCTTCCCTCATTGATAATTGGATTGGTCTCAGGGCTATTTTAATAAATGATAGGGGTTCGCTGATTGGAGCTATTGTCCAACAACTCTCTGTGTCTCTTGACCCCCTCATGGGCGAAGCCTTGGTTGTCCTTCTGGCTATTCAGGAAGCTTCCCACCTAGGACACACTAATGTTATCTTTGAATTAGATTCTCAGATTACCATCCACCATATATGTAACACCCCGAATCCGTAGGACTCGAGGCGCTACTAGGCTAGGATCTCACAATGGATCCTGACCCCAGCCTGACAACAACTTCACTGAACCTTACAACAAGGCACTAACAGATTAAAACAAAACATGAAACTGATATAAATATGTACATGTCAAAAGAGTATACATGGTACTGCTGAGTACAAAAGTTAAACCAAAAGCCGTACAACCGATAACAACCCCAAAATCCCACAAATATGCCCAGTGTACGGAACCCTCAGCAGATCACCCCACTGGATCACTCCTTAGTCCTCCTAACCTGCGAAGGAACTACAACACGGTATGAAACCGTTAGCTAACTATACACATATATAAGAGAAGCAAGAGCACAATCACACATCATATAAACGATAACAACTCATCATGGTATCACACATTCACCCGGTTTATTATCTTTAATAAGTGAATCAATCAATCGTATAAAATATGTATATATATGAAGATAGGTGACACGAGGAATATGATCCCCGCCTCTGAGTACTCTAACCAGCTGGGGTAGTATCAGCACACCTCCCGTGTACCCTGTGGGAATGGTGAGGGCCTTCCTTTATACCAGTACTGGCCTGACTACAGAGAACCTCCCAGACTCCACGGCGGGATGAAAGGGAAAGGTTATCACAGCCACTACGATGGGCGGTCAGTATAATAAAGATAGGTCTGTGACCATCATAACATAATCATACTCGTAATCCTATTCCTAATCATGCTATAAAGCATATAGCAAACACCACTCAAGCATACATCCCATATAAGGATAGTAGCTAAGTAAGTCCTATGGACTTACCTCGATCTCAGAAGTAACTCAAGTATGATCCACTCTCAAAACGTCTACTCCAAACTGGAGGACAGTACAACCTATACAAGGCACACGTACATATATCACAATCCTATCACACAAAGGGTCACACCTAGACCCAAGGGATCCATAAGGGATCAATTCCAACTCGTAAACCTCAAAGCCCTAACCGGCAATTCCATACCGTAATCATCAATATCCGAATCCTAGCATGGTACTAAGTTTCTCATACTATAAAGGAAAGGATCTACCTAACTTTAGGTAGAGCCAGGATCAAAACGCACTTGCGGAACACAAAGGCGTAGGGGCGAAAACAGATGGCCGCGGGAGCGGCGGAACGTGGCCGCGGGGGCGGTGACACGGGACGCGGGCAGCCGCTGGCGCTGGACACTGCCGCCGCGGGGGCGGTGACTCCTGGCCGCAGGGGCGGTGACACGGGACGCGGGCAGCCGCTGGCGCTGGACACTGTCGCCGCGGGGGCGGTGACTCCTGGCCGCAGGGGCGGTGACACGAGACGCTGGCAGCCGCTGGCGCTGGACACTGTCGCCGCGGGGCGGTGACTCCTAGCCGCAGGGGCGGACACAGTGCAGGGCGGAATTCTGGATTCCACTTCAGCTTCTTACGTGATCACTTCACGTCTTCATTCACCACCAAGGTTACACATACACCACAACACATACATACTAGCATCAAACCCCTATCAAACATCTACTCCTAGGCTAGAACAAGAAAGAGAGGAAGAAAACCCAAGAGAAGCTTACCACAGCTGGGAAGCTCAAGGCTGCAGGAAGCAACACCACTCAACAAGGCTGGCTCCAATGCACAGCTTCACAGCACAACATCAACATCAAAGCCCAAGGCACTTCCAAGCCAAAACAACAAAGGAAAGCAAGAGCTAGGTCAAGGAAAGGGAATGAAGAAGCAAGGAGGACGTGTGCACGGCTGGAGAGGATAAAAGATTGAATGAAATGAAACCCTTGATCAGGCAAGGAAGAGGAAAGAAGTAAGGTAAAGCACGAGTCAACGGTCAAGGAAAACGGCAGCAGCCGTCGAAAACCGCAGGGGCGGAAAGAGTGCCCGCGGGTGCGGGACCGCAGGGGCGGCAGAGGCCGTTCGCAGGCGCGGTGAAGGCTAAACTCAGCCAACGTCTATCTCGGTCAAGATCAATCTCGGTCAAAAGAAACTCGGCTCAGGACTAAGCTCGGTCCGAAAGACTAGGGCTCTTACATCTCACCCCCCTAAAAACAAGTTTCGTCCCGAAACTTGTAAAATCTCAAACACGAGTAGGGAGGAAAAACCTCTGCCGTAGTCATCATCATATCACAAGGGCATAGAGGAAGTACATCTCTAGCCAACTATAACATATCATAAGGGCGTAGAGGAAAAACATCTCTAGCCAAAACATATCTATAACAGAAAGGCATGGAGGTAGAACATCTCCGGCACTACTATGTCCATCAAAATAGCATGGAGGAAAGACTCATCTCCAAATAAACCTATCGCATCACAATAGCATGGAGGAAAGAACCATCTCCAGGTATAACAATAATCATACCAGCATACAAGATCTAATCAGATCATAAATCACATCAAGCTAGTATGAACAAAACACAACATGGCATATAAGCACATACACACATAAACAGATAAGACTCACCAAGCTAGTACTAAGATCTACTCGGTGATCCTACTGATGTATCTAACCCAGCATAGAACTCTGGATAGTTCCTCTGGATACTATCCTCAGTCTCCCATGTAGCCTCCTCAGGTCCTCGTCTCGACCACTGTATCCTCAACATAGGAATGTCCTTCGAACGCAGACGTTTAATACCTCGCTCTAGGACTGCAATCGGATGCTCTACAAAAGTGTGGTCCGGCTCAACCACTAAATCCTCATAACTCACAATGTGTCTCGGATCTGGTATATACTCCCTCAGCTGAGACACGTGAAACACAGGGTGAACACCCTCTAATCTCGGAGGCAAGGCTAATCTGTATGTTGCACTCCCAACTCGATCCAGAATCTCGAACGGTCCGACATATCGGGGACTCAACTTTCCCTTAATGCCAAAACGTCTAACACCTCGTGTCGGAGACACTCTCAGCCACACATGGGCTCCAACCCTGAACTCTAGAGGTCTACGCCTCCTGTCATCATAAGACTTCTGACGGCTCTGTGCAGTCAGCATACGCTCTCTAATCAATGCTACCCGAGCTACATCATCCTGAATCTGATCAGGCGCTAAATCACTCATACTGCTCCGCTCATCCCAACATAACGGGGTACGACATCTCTGTCCATACAGTGCCTCATATGGGGTCATCCCAATAGATGCATGCCAGCTGTTGTTGTAGGAGAACTCAACAAGCGGAAGATGATCTGTCCACACCTGTCCCCAATCCAACACACAAGCTCGCAGCATATCCTCCAGAGTCTGAATGGTCCTCTCTGACTGACCATCTGTCTGAGGATGAAACGCCGTCGTAAAATGCAAACTCGTCCCCAAGGCAGTCTGGATCTGCTGCCAGAATCTCGAGGTAAATCGTCCATCTCTATCTGAGATGATCGTCCTCGGTACACCATGGAGTCTCACTATATGCCTAGTGTACTCCTCAGCTAATCTGCTCACCGGCCACGTCTCTCTGATAGGAAGGAAACGTGCCGTCTTCGTCAACCGGTCCACTATAACCCAGATGGCATCAAAACTCCGACTCAATCTCAACCCGGTCACAAAATCTATGGTGACGTCTTCCCACTTCCTCTGTGGAACAGGAAGTGGATGAAGCTCGCCCCCAGGTCTGAAATGCTCAATCTTGACCTGCTGACAGGTCGCACACTGTGCTACAAATCTAGCTACATCGGGCTTCAGCCCTCCCCACCAGTATATACATCTCAAGTCCTGATACATCTTACTCGTACCTGGATGTACAGAGTAAGGGGTACAGTGAGCCTCCTGTAAGATCCTCTGCCTCAGCTCTGTATCAGCAGGTACACAGACGCGACCACGGCGTCTCACAACTCCGTCTGCTCCAAGCAGGAACTGTGGTGCCTCGTCCCGAGACATCCTATCTCTAATCCTCTGTAAGGTCGGGCAGGTTTCCTGTTTCTGTCGGATCTCGTCCAACAGATCAGGAAGAACCTCTAAAGTACGCAGCTGGGCATCCTCATCAGGAAACTGGATGTTCAATTCTAGCCAGATCAAATCTCTCTGCAACTGGCGCTGAACTGTCAATCTCACAATCGCCTGCTCTCGAGGCGTCTTCCTGCTCAGGGCGTCGGCGACAACGTTCGCCTTCCCTAGATGGTACAAGATCTCTAAATCAAAGTCCTTAATCAACTCGAGCCACCTACGCTGGCGGTTATTCAATTCCCGCTGCGTGAAAATGTACTTCAGACTCTTATGGTCTGTGAAGATCTGACACGTAGCACCATATAAGTAATGTCTCCAGATCTTCAGTGCATGAACTACCGCTGCCAACTCCAGATCATGAGTCGGGTAGTTCTCCTCATACGTCTTCAGCTGTCGAGACGCATATGCAATAACTCTACCTCGCTGCATCAAAACACATCCCAAGCCTAGCTTGGATGCATCACTGTAAACCACCAAGTCCTCAGTACCCTCTAGCTGTGCCAAAATAGGAGCAGAAGTCAAACGCCTCTTCAACTCCTCAAAACTCTGTCTGCACTGATTAGACCACACGAATCTGGTAGTCTTCCTCAGTAAACTCGTCAGTGGACGGGCAATCACAGAAAAACCCTCCACGAAGCGTCTGTAATAACCGGCTAGGCCAAGGAAACTACGTACTTCCTTGACGTTCGTCGGTGTCGTCCAAGCTGCTACAGCCTCAATCTTCGCTGGATCCACCTTGATCCCATCAGCTGAAACCACGTGACCCAAGAATGCTACTTCTGGCATCCAGAACTCACACTTAGAGAACTTAGCATAGAGTTCTCTATTCCGCAAAAACCTGCAATACAGTCCTCAAGTGTCCTGCATGCTCCTCACTGCTACGAGAGTATACCAGAATATCATCAATAAAAACCACTACAAACTAATCCAGGAAGTCGATGAAGATACTGTTCATCAACTCCATAAAGACGGCTGGGGCATTCGTAAGCCCAAATGGCATCACTACAAACTCGTAGTGGCCATATCTGGTCCGGAATGCTGTCCTGTGCACATCCTGCTCCCTCACCCTCAGCTGGTGATACCCGGAACGCAGGTCTATCCTGGAGAACACAGTCGCTCCCTGTAACTGATCTAACAAATCATCAATACGCGGCAGTGGATACTTGTTCTTGATGGTCACCTTATTCAGCTCTCTGTAATCTATGCACAATCTCAGCGATCCGTCCTTCTTCTGTACGAAGAGAACAGGTGCTCCCCATGGGGACACACTAGGGCGAATGAAGCCCTTCTCGGCCAACTCCTCAAGTTGCCTCTTCAGCTCCAGCATCTCGACAGGCGCCATCCGGTATGGGGCCTTCGGGATCGGTCTCGTACCAGCTCTAACTCAATCCCAAAATCCACACTCCTCTGAGGCGGTAAACTAGACGGCTCAGCAAACACATCTATGTACTCACAAACAACCGGGATATCCTCTAATGTTGGACTCTCCCCCTCCTTCATGGCATAACACCAGAAGGCCTCGCAACCCTGTGCAATCAGTCTGGCTGCTCGTATCGCACTGATAACTGTGCCTACCTTTCCAAGGTCCCAACCTCGGAAAACCTCAATCTGTCCTAACTCGGTAGAAAGGGTAACGGTCCTCCTACCTACATCTAAGACTGCGGAATGTCTATCCATCCAGTCCATACCTAAAACACTTCTTCATGCTCTAATGGCATGACAAAGAAGTCAACTAATAACACTCGGGTCCCTACAGTAATGGGACAACCGTGAATCTCACGGGTACCTCTGACCCTACTACTATTGGGTAGCCCTATAATAAAGGGCATCCCCTCAACTGTATCTAATCCAAGACGCTCTACACAGGCATCAGAAATAAAAGAGTGCGTAGCACCAGTATCAAATAAAACTCTAACAAGTAAACCATGAATCAGAATGGTACCTGTAGCCGTAGGTGCAGCTGGCTCCTCTGCACTCCTTAGCTCAAAAACACGACCCTGTGGGCCTCTGTATAAGTGGTGCCTCCACCACGGCCTCTGCCTCTACTCGGCCCAGGAGCAGATCCCTGCGTCGTAGGGCGGTCTGGGACTCTCTGCTGTCCTTGAGTCTGCTGCTGGGGTGGTCTCTGCCCCCCTCCTGGTACACTGGCAAGAGTAGAACCCTGCTGTGATGCAGCTCCGCCCTGGCGGCAGTAAACAGCTCTATGGCCCTGTCGGCCACAGGTAAAACACGTCACCAATGATCTCGTACACTCGGGCTTCAGATGCCCTGGATCTCCACAGTTAAAACACTGTCATCCCTTCTCTGTAACCGGTGCAGATACAGAACGACCCTGACGTCTCTGGGTACCCCCAACACTAGCAGCTCCAGCTGTACCACTGGTCTGCTCGGTACGCTGTCTCTTCTCAGACCTCCCGGTCTGAGAAGCTCTCCTCTGTCCAGCTCGCTCCCGCTCATAATCGGAAGCTCTATCCTGATAGTCCATCAAGGACTCACAATGAAACCCGGCCATATAGGCCCTGGTGGCATCCCTCAGACGTCGGGAAAACAGATATACATGCTGATCAGCAGCAGGGGCCGCTGGTCCTAGCAAGGTCAACTCCTCCTGGAATCTCTTGATGGCCTCAGAAACAGGCACATCATCAAACCCAGCCTCCATGAAATCCCGCAATTTCTCCCTCCTCAATGAGGCAGGGCAGAAACGCTCTCTAATCATCGTCTTCATCTACGTATAACTGGTCACCTGTACTCGTACAGATCTCCACCAGTGTTGAGCTAACTCCCTGAACAGACTCTGTACCAACTCTATCTGTCTATCAGCTGGACATCGAATAGACTCCAGAGCTGAGTCTACGTGTCCTAACCAGAGCTCAACCTCTAACCCCACACTCCCAGTGAAAGGGGGTACTCCCATCTGACGAAATGCCTTCAACCAACTGTCTGGTCTGGGCCCTCTATGCTCTTCCCGAACCGGAGGAATCTCAGCAGCAGGTACCTGTACAGCTGGTACCTGAGTAACGGTGTGGGACCTCTCATACGATCCCTCCTTTGTCGGTAAATCTGGGACACGTCTGCCGGCTCTGACAGCCTCCTCTACACGTCTGATATGAGCCTGATACTCTGATCTACCCATAGAAATGCGACCAGAATCAGCAGACTGGGCTCTCTGTGACCCCTGTCTCTCAGCAGCCTCGTTCCTATTCTCAGGAACGGCACTCTCAGCAACTTCCTCATGTACCCCCTCTGCTGCGCGTGGATCAACAGCAGGAACCTGACCTCGTCCTTTACCGAGAGGGGGTCTACCTCTACCACGTCTTGTTGTAGGGAGGGTTCTAGTCTGAACCATCTGTAGAAGACGTAAACCTAGCTTAGAAGGCTATATATATGCCGTATGTATGTATCAAATCAATCATGACAGAATATCTATATATAAACTGTCGAGATCTTCAGAGGGGCGATGGTTCACGTACACGGTAACCCAAAACATTTGTACTCATTTCGAAACCAAACCTTTTAAAAGTCAGACCCCTTTTCGGGTTTTGTTTATTTATCCATTCGTACTTATTGCAGATTACTAGTGCCATTGTTGTCAACCTGGGCTCTGATACCAACTTTGTAACACCCCGAATCCGTAGGACTCGAGGCGCTACTGGGCTAGGATCTCACAATGGATCCTGACCCCAGCCTGACAACAACTTCACTGAACCTTACAACAAGGCACTAACAGATTAAAACAAAACATGAAACTGATATAAATATGTACATGTCAAAAGAGTATACATGGTACTGCTGAGTACAAAAGTTAAACCAAAAGCCGTACAACCGATAACAACCCCAAAATCCCACAAATATGCCCAGTGTACGGAACCCTCAGCAGATCACCCCACTAGATCACTCCTCAGTCCTCCTAACCTGCGAAGGAACTACAACACAGTATGAAACCGTTAGCTAACTATACACATATATAAGAGAAGCAAGAGCACAATCACACATCATATAAACGATAACAACTCATCATGGTATCACACATTCACCCGGTTTATTATCTTTAATAAGTGAATCAATCAATCGTATAAAATATGTATATATATGAAGATAGGTGACACGAGGAATATGATCCCCGCCTCTGAGTACTCTAACCAGCTGGGGTAGTATCAGCACACCTCCCGTGTACCCTGTGGGAATGGTGAGGGCCTTCCTTTATACCAGTACTGGCCTGACTACAGAGAACCTCCCAGACTCCACGGCGGGATGAAAGGGAAAGGTTATCACAGCCACTACGATGGGCGGTCAGTATAATAAAGATAGGTCTGTGACCATCATAACATAATCATACTCGTAATCCTATTCCTAATCATGCTATAAAGCATATAGCAAACACCACTCAAGCATACATCCCATATAAGGATAGTAGCTAAGTAAGTCCTATGGACTTACCTCGATCTCAGAAGTAACTCAAGTATGATCCACTCTCAAAACGTCTACTCCAAACTGGAGGACAGTACAACCTATACAAGGCACACGTACATATATCACAATCCTATCACACAAAGGGTCACACCTAGACCCAAGGGATCCATAAGGGATCAATTCCAACTCGTAAACCTCAAAGCCCTAACCGGCTATTCCATACCGTAATCATCAATATCCGAATCCTAGCATGGTAGTAAGTTTCTCATACTAGAAAGGAAAGGATCTACCTAACTTTAGGTAGAGCCAGGATCAAAACGCACCTGCGGAACACAAAGGCGCAGGGGCGAAAACAGATGGCCGCGGGAGCGGCGGAACGTGGCCGCGGGGGCGGTGACACGGGACGCGGGCAGCCGCTGGCGCTGGACACTGTCGCCGCGGGGGCGGTGACTCCTGGCCGCAGGGGCGGTGACACGGGACGCGGGCAGCCGCTGGCGCTGGACACTGTCGCCGCGGGGGCGGTGACTCCTTGCCGCAGGGGCGGTGACACGGGACGCGGGCAGCCGCTGGCGCTGGACACTGTCGCCGCGGGGGCGGTGACTCCTGGCCGCAGGGGCGGACACAGTGCAGGGCGGAATTCTGGATTCCACTTCAGCTTCTTACGTGATCACTTCACGTCTTCATTCACCACCAAGGTTACACATACACCACAACACATACATACTAGCATCAAACCCCTATCAAACATCTACTCCTAAGCTAGAACAAGAAAGAGAGGAAGAAAACCCAAGAGAAGCTTACCACAGCTGGGAAGCTCAAGGCTGCAGGAAGCAACACCACTCAACAAGGCTGGCTCCAATGCACAGCTTCACAGCACAACATCAACATCAAAGCCCAAGGCACTTCCAAGCCAAAACAACCAAGGAAAGCAAGAGCTAGGTCAAGGAAAGGGAATGAAGAAGCAAGGAGGACGTGAGCACGGCTGGAGAGGATAAAAGATTGAATGAAATGAAACCCTTGATCAGGCAAGGAAGAGGAAAGAAGTAAGGTAAAGCACGAGTCAACGGTCAAGGAAAACGGCAGCAGCCGTCGAAAACCGCAGGGGCGGAAAGAGTGCCCGCGTTGCGGGACCGCAGGGGCGGCAGAGGCCGTCCGCAGGCGCGGTGAAGGCTAAACTCAGCCAACGTCTATCTCGGTCAAGATCAATCTTGGTCAAAAGAAACTCGGCTCAGGACTAAGCTCGGTCCGAAAGACTAGGGCTCTTACAATATATAGCGGAAAGTAGGCTTTCTCTTGCCTTTAAGGTTCCTCCTTGATGACATTCTATGCACATCGAACTCGTTTCATTCCACGTAATTTTAACATTGTTTCACACTTGTTAGCACACCATAACCCTAACTCGGGATCCATAAATCGCTTTCATAGTGATTTCCCCTCACGCATTATCTCCCTTGCGTTTCTTGAACTAATAAAATGCATCCTTTTTTTTTATTCGATAAAAACTAGAAAACTAGTAGAAGCACCAACATAACGCAAAATACACGAGTATGTATTGTGATAAATTAAAACAAAGGAAACACGAAGGGAATGAATGGAGATAAAAACGCAATACATGTCAGTATGAGAACTTGTACAAATTAAAGACACGGTGTGCGAAATTTGAGAAAGAATATAAATTCAATAAACAAGAAAGATAACACACACAAATTCACATTGGTGCACCCAAAACTGGTTACGCTCACTTAAATAGATTTTATCGAGCAATTTCATATTACAAATAAAGTAGATAATACAAAGAGATATAAGAAAATAGTATAATATATATAGTAACAAAACCTTATAGATAATAATTGATAATCAAGTATCAGACCAAAACCGAACCTAGGGGCAACACTGCTCTTCCGAACCTAGACGAAGACCATCCTCTCTTCTCCAAATAAACTATGTGAAGTGTGATATTCAAGACATATTAATTAAACCTTGTAATGAATAAATATAGAAGTAGATATGGGCCCGGTTTGGTTCAAACCGCCGAACCGGCGGTTTTCAAACCGGCCCAAACCGCCGGTTTGGCAAACCGGCGGTTTAGGTTTGGCCGGTTTAGGTTTCCGCCGGTTCAAGGTTTAGGTTTCGGTTTGGCTTTTCCGAAAACCTAAACCGGCGGTTTGAACCGCTAGTTTAAACCGACGGTTTGAACCGCCAGTTTAAACCGACAGTTTGGCCGGTTCAAACCGCCGGTTTCGGCCCAACAACAATATTTTTTTTATTTTATTTTTTTTAAAAAACCCAACGGCTATTTAAAATAGCCGTTGGTTTCTTCAGCCTCAACGGCTCATTTTTGAGCCGTTGGGGCTTTAACATTATAAAAAAAAAATTAATAAATCTCCCCCACAATTTATCCTAATTTCCTATAAATACCCATTTTCTCTTCCTCTACAAATCACACCATCTACAACTCATCTTTTCTACTCTCCTAATCTCTTATTCTCGATTTCTCGATTTCTCGTAATGTCAAACCCAAGTGATCAAATTCCCTCTTCCCAATACTTTCCTAGCAACCAAGAGAGCAAAACACAAATGCCCGACAATCCCGATGTTACCGAAGTTCCACGAAGAAGTCTCCCCCCTCCGAAAATGCTTACATCCGAAATATTTACGAAGCATTGCACCAAGGGGGAGCCGGTGAACGAGTATTGTCAAGTGACATGCAACTATTGCTCGAAGGTGTACAAGTGGAAGGTGAAGGGCGGCTACGGGACATTGCAAACTCACATGGCAAACGTCCATCCGGAGAAGCTCGGGATTTCACGGGGACAAACACAATTGTCCCACGGGTTTGCATCTTCTACCTCTCATTCTCCTTTATTTACATATAATCATAGTGAAGAAAGTTTAGGATTAACCGATGTTATTTGTTCACATTCATTACCGTTTTCTTATGCCGAATATGAAGAAGTTAGAAAATATAACACTAGATATCTTCAACCTTCTTTTAAACCAACTTCTAGGAAAACCGTTTCAAAATTAGTTACTAAATCTTACTTAAAAAAGAAAGAAATTTTTTTATCGAATTTGGCTAGTTTTGAACATCAAGTTTCAATTTGTAGTGATATTTGGAGTACACAATCACAACAACATTTTTACATGGGCATTACTTTACATTTTATTGATAACGCTATGTTTTTGCATAAATATGTTATTGGTTTTCGGCATTTTAACCAAAGACATAATGCACTAGGCATTGCAAGCATGATTAAAACGGTTTTACAAGAATATAATTTACAACATCGAATTTTTTCATATTCTTTTGATAATGCATCCGCAAATACCGCCGCCGTAAACCATTTGGTTGAGGATGCGGGACAATATATAAAAACTCCTTATACTCATCAAAGATGTGCATGTCATATTTTAAACTTATGTGTTCAAGATGGACTTAAGGTTTTAGGAGATATGCTAACCCCAATCAAACTTGTTATTGATCATATTTGGCATGACTCCGATTTAAGAAGAAAATGGAGAAATTTATGTTTAAACAAAAATGTTCATCCTATTGCTTTTTCAAAAGATGTTGGAACTCGTTGGAACTCGACTTACACACTACTTTGTGAAGCCGTACGTTATAAAGTTTTGTTACAAGAATTTGCTTCAATTCATGTTCCTTGGTCAATTTTAGATGATGAAAATGTTTGGGAAACTTGTGCCCATATTTATAATGTTCTAAACTTTTAATGATGCAACTAATACCATGAGTTGTGTTTACACTCCAACATCTCATAGATTTTTAGAAATTGCCCTTAATGTTTCCGAAGCTTTTGTAAAATGTTTTAACATACCTTGCCTTCTAGAATGTATGCTTGATATGAAAGAAAAATGGCTTAAATATTATAAAAACATTCCCATGATTTATCTTGTAACCGCCGTTTTTGATCTTAGACTTAAACTAGATGGTCTTTCCGATTTATTGACTATTTATTATGATTGTTTGTGTGTAAACTTAACACAAGAAGACTATAATGTTCCTAACATTGTGCAAGAAGTTAATACCGAAATTGAAAAATTACTTAGTACATTTCAATCTAGTGCTAGCTCTTCTTCTACCGCACCTAGTCCATCTCCCTCTTCTACTAGTTCATCTTCTTCTCTTTCACTTGCACAACAAGTTTTTGCTAGAAGAACAAAAACATCTAGACATTCATCTTCAAATGTGGAATATCAAGATTATTTTAACACTTGTTTTAATTTTGATGATAATGTTGAATTTGATATTTTTGATTGGTCGAAGAGATTAACTCCCAAATATCCAACCTTAGTTAAAATTGTACAACAAATAATGGCAGTGCCCGCATCAACGGTTGCGGTGGAGCAAGCATTTAGCCGAGGCGGGAACATTCTCGGTCACAAGAGAACTCAATTGAAGCCCGAGAAGTTGGAGATGCAAGTTTGTATTCAAGATTGGATATGGGCGGCTAAGCGGAAACAAAGGAATGCACCGGTGTACGACTCCAAATCGGATTCCAACTCCGAAGACGCCGGCACTACTTCCGAGTCCGACATCGAAAGGTAAGCGGGATTAAAAAAAACTCGGAAGTCCGAAAAAAGGTAAGTCAAGTTAAGAGAACTACGTGGGCTTTGATTCCTCTTAATGCCGAGAGGATACGTAGGCAACCGGAAAATCGGTTCAAGCCCTTTAATTTTTCCGAGTTTTTTTTTGAAACAACCTTCAACCTGACACCCACAAATTTCTCTCCACTAAAAAGTGAGACATTGAGAAACTAAATCAACACAACTTTTACATAAGCATCCTCCCTCTATAATAGACATTCATTTTAAAAAACGATATAACAATTGCTAGCATGTCAAGCAACTTTCACTTTTTTTTTTTCCTCGTCATTTTTATCTATTCTTGTCTTTATGGCTCTATTGGTGATTTGTCTTTTATCACTCGTTCGTTGTTTTTTTTGATCTGGAAATTTAACTCAAAAACCAATCTCCCTTGTCTACGATTCTCCTCTTTAGCTTGAACAGCTTTGTCAAGTGTTATTCGATTGCCTTTTAAACATGAGATAATATGGCTCTCAATTAAGAGATTTAAGTTTTTACCGAAAGTTACTACAATATTTTTTGAAAATAACAGGAACTAGAAACAACATAAAGATCCATAATCATGTGGTGATGCATACGTTTGCAACCAAAAAGCAGATAATTTGCATGGAAATAAACTTTGTTTTACCTGAAAAAATCCTCGTACTGAGATGTAAATGTTTAACACACAATAAATATCAAAGAAGACAAATCATTGACACAAAGCCTAAAATCAGACCTTCAATCCTTTGTTGGATGTGTTTTTTCGCAAAAACAAAGCTTCCTCGTCAAGAATATGATGGTAAGAAGGAAAAGACAATCGAGCATTCTAATATACATATTTATTCAACAAAAAAGTTCATCCTTATTAAAAGCAGAGCAAGGTAAATAATGTAACCGAGTAAGACCTTCAACAAACAAAATGCCATTCTTGCATCAAGGTACGAAATGGGGTTGAATGAATCTTATGAAATACCTTGGCATAACAACAGGATCCGTGGCGCAATGGTAGCGCGTCTGACTCCAGATCAGAAGGTTGCGTGTTCGATTCACGGGGGGTTCAATCCCCCGAAACTAGATCCATGTTATTGTTTTTCTCACAATATAATTGTACTTGAGTCATAGACAACACTGCCATCGCGGTAGGGTACCATACAATGATCAATCATCATATATTATGCCACCATGAATAGCGAAATATTTGCACAAACAAGAACAAATTAAAAACACTAGTAAGTTCTGATTGAACTCAAAAAATAGTATGGTCATGTTTATTATATCATACAACAATTTACGTCACAAAAGATTTGCACAAACGATTAATCAACGCAACGTACCTACGTTGATTTAATTTATTTCCTTGTAGATAAATATATGCATTACAGTTTATAATTTAATTAACGTAAAATGCACAATCATCGTATTATACAATTTGGACGTTTGTTATGTGATCCGACTATCTAAGTTCTTATTCCTTACAATAAAATTGGATCTCACAGGAAATCGACTCATATAAGTTCTCATTTCTTAACTTACTACTCATGTATAAACGGATCGAGATTTGAAATAGTCAAATAAGATATATGGTCATCCGGATCGGGTAAGATATTCAATCATTTGATAAAAATATATTAAATTAACGTACTCAAAATATCCAATCCACCTAAAAAGTGCCGGATAATCTCGGATCGAATTATATACCCTTGACCAATGCTATGAAAGGAACTAGTTCATGACCCGTGCCTTGCACGGGTATTTGTTAAATAATTTTTTTTTTTTTTGTGCGAATTTGTTAAAAAATTGTATATATCAATTATAATAACACGATATAATGACAATAATAACATGTTATTTGTTCTCTTACTTATAAAATTTGGTTGGAAGGAGAATCAGTTGTCTACAACGCATCTTGACGCGCTTCTATTAATAAAATATCGACTAAATAGTAATCAATCCGGGATAGTCCGACCTCTTACATAGGAGAGAAAAAACATTATACCTTCATGAGGTTCAAACAATACATTTAGTCTAATATAAATCCGAAAGCATAAAAAAATTGAATCTAATTAAGACTAAGGGTAAATATCATTGGTATACATTTGTCTCTTTCTTACGAGTATTTTCATCCGCTTCCGGCGATTCTCCTTACAATTATCAGTATGAATGAGATGGGAATTCATTTGACACCGACTTAAAGTATTGGTCAAATGTAAATGAATGCGATTTGAATCTAATAAGGATGAGAAAAAACTGTAAAAAAAAACATTTAATAATTAAAACAATTAGAATGAAATATAAAAAATTATTAAAAAGCGAACATAATTGAAATAAATAAAGTATTAAAATTTTTATTTATAGTTATATGCAAAATGTATACAAGAAACGTGTTACTAAAATTTTGGCAATCTTTAGACAAAAATTATATAAATTATACCACAATTAATAAAAACAAATTTTGTTAAAAAATATTACATCTAATATCGGATATATAAAATAATACTAACATGCACTAATTGTGGCATTCCAAAACAAATGACAATATTGGGCAACTCATTCATCGAACTTTGGTCGAATATCAAATATCAATATTGGGCTTGGGTAGAAGATCAAATGACAATTATGGCAACTAATTAAATGATAAATATATATCTCAATTACTACCTCTCTAGGTTTCCTCTTTCATTACACTACCCTTCCTCTATTACAACCTAGCCACACTTGTCAACAAAATCCTAACCGACTAATGTTCATTTCTCTTTACCGTAACTTTTCTTCCATGTTCAACCAATATTCATCCTACCATACTCGACAAATAATATATGTTTGAAGCGTTAGCGGATCCGTTATGGGGATCGTATGAAATCTTCCAACTATCACAGACTTCGAATCGTTGGATAGAGACTTCGAATCGCTGGAAATGGAAGGACAAACCGACGAAGTTCCACCGATAACCTGCTTTAAAAAAAGAGAGGGTACGAATCACTTGAAATTTCAACAGATCTGTGTTTTTTTTATAAAAAAAATCATACTTAATCCTTCGATTCTTTGTTATTTCGAGATTGTCGGACAAAGACTTCGCTGAAAAATAGAAGGAGGATACCACCAATAACCTGCTTCAAAAAAAATGACGGTATGAATCAATTGAAATTTCTAAGAACAATTACCTTTATGACTGTATACATATTTCGTCATTGTGGGTCGTATTGCTTGTACCTGATGAGTTTGAATATGAAGTTTGCCGTTACCAAAAAAATACGGTAGGGTCAAAGGTACCACGACTATTTATACACGTCTTAGGAAAAATCATGTATAAAACCTTGTTAAAAGTATATTTTAACATAATCAGGTTTGTTAAGATAATCAGATCTTATAGTTGGACTGCTAGTGGTTTATTGTGTTATAAATAATGTATAGTCTCTTGTTAAAAGTGGATTTTAACATAATTAGGTTGTTTGTTACGATTATCAGATCTTATAGTTGGACTGCTAACATGGATATGTATGTTAAGATTATTAGATTTATAGTTTATATAGGATACATATCTAGTGAAGATATTCTTTACATGAAGATATTCTTTACATAACAATGAATCAGGATTCAGAAAATTGATAAGATTATAATCAATCTCAAGATTAGGTTTGTTAATATATTAAGATTTTATTGTTCTAGTGGTTAATATCATGAATATTACCTTTTTAATCTTAATTAAAGTAAATCTTATTTCAAACATATTGTTTTTATATACATTTTTCTTAATCCACATATTTTTTTATCAAACAGAAGGTGGAATTCATGTGAATGGTTCACACCTCCTTCAAGGCAGATAAGTTTTTAAGTTAATTTAAAAAAAAAAATTACGATAAAATCATATCAGATTTAGTATTTTAGATTTTCACGATAAATTTGTTAGGTGAGGTGAAGATTATCCTAGAAGTATTGAATTATTTAAAAATATTTTTTACTTTATATTTTATTTTGTCGAGTTAAACAATAAATCGGATTAAGCAATTTAGATATTTACATAATTTAAGGTTTAACTTCTAAAAATTAACTAATTAATGATATCAGTAAAAAAAATTAATAGATACTCCATGTTAGATTTGAGTTTGTTACTTTTTTATTTTATATATAATTTCAGTTTAAGAACTATTTGACGTTAAAAAAATTGTAAACGCATATTTTAAGATCTAATATTTTCAAATCTATTATCTATTATTTGAATTATGTAAAGATTATATTTTCAAATCTCTACCTTCTCTGATCTTAATTAACTTAAGCAGTGTTTAACTTAAAAAGTGTTTGTTCGTGTTTTGGTCAACCTCGAATCACTTAATTTATATTCAAGCCATACCAGGTCAAGTTAGTTGATTTTTGAGTTCGTGGAACTTACCTTCACAATAGTAATCACAGCAGAAACTGGATCTCTAACACCAAGAACCAGCAGGAATGATCCCAATGGGTATAGAGAGATAGTTTCTTTCTAGTTGCTCCTAGTAAGAAGACCATTCAGAACCTGTATCACCATAAAGTATTTCCATTTGAGATATTCTTGATCATGAAAAGTTTACTGTGTTGCATTAATGTCTAGATTCATCTCAATCAAGAGACCGCAATTGAAAACTATCGTAAAAAAGGGAATGCTGACTCGGTCATTGCCGGATAGTCTCGACTGGAAGCAGACGAAAGGAAAGCTCGTAGCGCTTCTTGTATGCCGGAACGGCTTCTCTGTAAATGCAGTCGATGAAGAGGACGAAGATTGCAAAGATTGCAGATACAATTCCGTACAAAGATAATAAAATTAGGGGATATATTGTGTAGATAAACAACATAAAGGAAATTGATGACGAAAGAAAAGTAAATTACCAGCAATTGATGAAGAATGATCGATAGATGACGGTATATAGTGTAAATTTTGTTTCAAATATTGTGGGAGAAGATTTGCAATTAAGATCTCCTATATATGTGATTGGTTGAAACTAAATAAACAAGTAAAAAAGTAATAGTGATTTACGAAAAAAATAATAAACAATAACAATTCCACCAATCATGCAATAGGGATACAATGATACATGAAGTGGGTGATGTAGAAGATCTTAACCAGAAGATTTGTTGGCAAGCTGATCTGATTAGATCTTTTTATACTAATTTGATGAGATGGTCCGTTAAACTATTAAATTTGATTATTTTTAGTTTTTAGTTTAGCATTCGATATGATCTACGTTTAAAGGATTTTAACAAACCGTTATTTTAAGATTTAAAAGGATTTTACTTTCAGATTTGTTAAACAGTTAATATTTAAAATTTTATTTTTAGTAAAAAAGATTTTGTGACTTAGAAAAAAAGTTTTAATCGGTAAAAAAATTCTGAGAGCGTTACGGCTCTTTTAGTATAGGTATATAGATATATGTTATGTTGAGACACTACTAAGTCAAGATTTTCTTTTTTCTCTTGATTATATTTTAATCTAACGAGACAAGCGTGCAAAGCTAAGCTAAACTAAAGTATGTAATATATTTGATATTGAATATCCGATCCGACCTACCTAAAAAGTGTGAGATACTCTCGGACGGTCGGCCCCAATCGATCGAATTGGATTATACACCCTTAATTAGTCACTACTATGGAAGATAGATGGACCTGCAGAAAAGACAGTATTATGTGTTTAGTTTTGTTTAGAGGGAAATAATGTTCGTTTGCTTTGGATGTATGGAGGGGGGATAAAAAAAAAAAAAGAAGATAATTTTGTTTGTTTCATAAGCTTAGAATTAGCCCTAGACATCTTTTGATTCTAAAATCCAGTTGAATAATTACTGGTGTTTTATTTTTCTTGCAGATGCAAAAGATGGTTCAAGCTTGAGCAGCGGAAGGTTGGTGGAGTACATACGAGAACAACTACAGCAATTACCTTTGATATCGGACAAGTGTTGCATCTGTTGAGTTCCAAAGCTACTGCCAAGTGTAAACCGATTGGGCTGAGTTCGTTTATAAACGAATTTAGCATAAATTGTAATCCACCTTTAAAAAGTGTTTACATTTGCTCATTTACAAAAGTAAACGAGTTTCAATCGAGTTTTTTCAAACAGAGTAGCTCGACTAATATAACATTCATACAATGTTATTTTAATCGAATGAGTTGAGTTTTTGGTATGTTTATGTTCAACTTGTTTATAAACATGTTGATCCAGAACCGAAGATTAAAATATGTTCATATTCACCTCGTTTAAAAAATACACAAGTTAAAAACGAGCTTTTTTCAAGTCAAATAGTTATAGCACTTTAGAAGTCTCTATTGGACTCTGAAGTCCATTTATCTCTTAATTATTATCAATTTCAAGTTTGATAGTCCAAGTTAGAGCAGGAAGAACCTAATCGGTTTGTGAAACCGACCCTACGAATCCGAATTTATCCGAGACCATAAAGCTTTGAAAAAGAGCATATCTGGAACCAAATCGTTTGGAACCGATTTTAACCCGAAATCATAAATAACCCGATTTACCTTGTCCTTTTTTCCGATTTACATTTAATGCTTCGGGTTCTCGGATTTCGGGTTTTAGCATGCACTATTGTAACATCAGTATGTATATGCTATATAGTTACCATGGTGGTTAGGGATGACAATTTCAACGGATATCCAACCACCCGATCCAACGAAAAAGGATGAAAATCCGTTAAAGGACGGATGAAAGCGGGTGGTGGATCGAGTAGGATGCGGGTGAAGGATTCATCCATCCATCACCAGATCCATCATCTACCCATCCATCCGACCCGTATCCACCCGCTTAAAATTATATACATTTTTAATATTTGTAGTTTATATATTATAAATATAATACCTTTATTTCGTTACTATATAAACTATATTAAAGTAAACCATATATTTTCTTTCCTAATATATTTCGGTTGTTATTATTGACTCAATATATTTTGTTTATTTTAGATTTTGCTTTATTATAGTGTTGTACTTTATAATATGTAAAATATTATGTTAATTTTAGTTGAATTTAAGTATTATCTTGATTTTCAGTAAAATATTTGATTTCTTTTACAAATTTATAAATAAGGTGTAGAACACCCGATCCACCCGCTTCGTCCAGTGGATGTGGGTGGATTGGATGCGGGTGAGATCGTTGGCAGGTGGTGGATTGGGTGGGGTGGACAATTTTGGGTGATGGATCGGGTGGCGGTCAAGGTCATCCACCCGCCACCCGATCCATTGTCATCCCTAATTGTGGTGACGGACACATGAAAGTAAAAAAAAAATGAGGATTTGACGGGACACTTGCTACTAGTGGAGGAGTCGGCCATTTCTTTAAGAGCACTCACAGCAGTGGAAAAAAAAAACTCTCCTTACTCTCTTTTCTTCAATCATCTCTCCTCCACATCATCTCTCCTCCACATCATCTTTTTTCACAAATTTTTTTCCCTCCCACCAACAACAAATTATAAAAATTCTCTCAAAATCTTCTCTCTGTTATAAAAAGATTGTTTTGTATTTCTTTCTTTACTTAAACTTTGTGGAATGTGTTCAAGAACACTTAGAATGAAGCTATAAGAGAGGAGAGAACAAGAAGATTATATTTCTAACTTGCTCTTGGTGCATTTTGTTACAATGAGAATGACCTCTATTTACAGGTCAAAAACTAGGAGGAGTCATTAACATAAAAGGGGTTACAATATAAGGAGTTACTAATAAAGTAAATTGGGGTGTTAGAAGGTGAATAATTCACCTACAATTTACTTCACTTCTTGACCAATTCCATAACACTCCCCTTGAATATTCACCTTCTTCTATTATCAAACTTGAGTGTTTGTTAATGACTCCAAAGTTATTATACGCTTGGATGATGCTGCCTCATTAAAAACCTTGTCAGGAAAAACCCAGTGGGATAAAAACCTGATCGAAGGAAAAAAGAGTGCAGCGCGTATAATGCTCCCCCTGATTTCAACATGTCTCGGAGTCTGTACATTCCAATCTTGCGCACAAGCTCTTCAAACTTCTTGGGGTTCAATGATTTTGTGAACAAGTCAGCAAGATTGTCACTGGAACGGATCTGTTGAATATCAGCTTCCCCAGTTTCCTCTAGCTCACGAGTGGAGAAGAACTTTGGCAATATGTGCTTTGTACGATCTCCCTTAATATGCCCTTTCTTCATCTGAGCAATGCATGTTGAATTGTCTTCGTACAAGATGGTAGGATTTTCAGTGATGGGTTTCATCCCACACTCCTTTTGTATGAACTTGATCATTGATCGTAGCGACACACATTCTCTTCCAGCCTCATATAGAGCGATCAACTCTGCGTGATTTGAAGAAGTGGCGGTAATTGTTTGTTTTGTTGACCTCCATGAAATTGTCGTGCCTCCATATGTGAACACATATCCGTTTTGGGATTTGGCCTTGTGTGGGTCAGATAAATATCCTACATCTGCATATCCAACCAAAATGGCATCTATTTTGTTTTGATAAAACAAACCAAGGTCATGTGTACCTCTAAGGTAACGGAATATGTGTTTGATGCCATTCCAATGTCTTCTTGTGGGTGCACAACTGTACCTGGATAACAAATTTACAGCAAAAACAATATCTGGTCTTGTATTGTTAGTTAAATACATTAAGGCACCAATTGCACTTAAATATGGCACTTCTGGGCCAAGGATTTCTTCATCCTCTTCGCGAGAACGGAACTCATCATTTTCCACATTAAGGGATCGAACAACCATGGGTGAGCTTAAAGGGTGTGCTTTGTCCATGTAGAATCTCTTTAGTATTTTTTTCGTGTAATTAGATTGATGAATAAATATTCCATCCCTTAAATGCTCAATTTGTAGGCCAAGACAAAGCTTGGTCTTTCCGAGATCTTTCATCTCAAATTCTTTCATCAAATACTTTGCAGTTTCTTCAAGCGCGTTAAAAGTTCCAACGATATTCAAATCGTCAACATATACTGCGATTATAGCAAATCCACTTTGAGATCGCTTGATGAAAACACATGGACATATAATGTTGTTCTTATATCCCTCCTTGAGAAGATATTCACTAAGACGGTTGTACCACATTCGTCCTGATTGTTTTAATCCATACAAGGATCTTCTCAATTTTATGGAAAACATTTCTCGTGGCTTTAAGGAATTAGCATTTGGCAATTTTAGTCCTTGTGGGACTTTCATGTAGATGTCGGTATCAAGTGACACGTATAAGTATGCAGCCACGACATCCATAAGGTGCATCTGTAGTTTTTCAAAGACAGTCAATCCGATTAGGAATCTAAATGTAGTTGCATCAATTATTGGAGAGTATGTTTCATCATAATCGATTCCTGGAATTTGAGAAAAACCTTGGACTACAAGCCATGTCTTATATCTCATAATTTCATTTTTCTCATTTCGTTTTCTCACGAAAACCCATTTATAGCCGACTGGTTTTACACCCTTTGGTGTATGAACTATAGGCCCAAAAACTTCACGTTTTTCAAGTGATTTTAATTCTGTCTGAATTGCCTCTTTCCATTTTGGCCAATCTTTTCTATGACGACATTCATTAACTGCTTTTGGTTCAATGTCGTCATCTTCAGTTGTGATGTCATTAGCCACAGAGTAGGCAAATATATCATCAATAATGATGTCCTTTCTATTCCATTGTATCCCTGTGTCGACATAATTTATAGCAATTTCATAATTGTCGATTCTTTCATCATCAAGGATATTATCTTCATTTGGAATGTTCTCATCCTCATTTTCTTTGTCTTTCTCATGTTCCTCATTTGATTCAATCACTATAGCATCTCCTGCTATATCCTTTTGATTCCTTGTTTTTCTCGGTTTCAAGTCTTTTGAACCGAGTGGTCTACCACGTTTTCGACGAGTCATAGACTCATTTGCAATGGACACCTTTGGTTGTCCAATGGGTACATCAATTCTTGCAGGAGCATTTGCTGCAGGAACATGTGATTTTACCACCTTCTTAGTGTCTGTAAATGCATCTGGTAATTGATTTGCAACACTTTGTAAGTGAATGATTCGTTGAACCTCTTGTTCACACATTTTTGTTTTTGGATCAAGGTGTGATAATAGCGTTGCATTCCATGTAATTTCTTTCGTACTTGGGTCCACTTTCTTCTTTTCTCCCCCTAAGATTGGGAATGTATTTTCATCAAAATGACAATCAACAAATCTTGTTGTAAACAAATCACCCGTTGTTGGTTCAAGATATCTAATGATCGAGGGGGATTCAAAACCAACATATATTCCCACATCTTCTTTGTGGACCCATCTTTGTACGTTGTGGTGGAGCAATGGGAACATAAACTGCACATCCAAATAATTTTAGATGTGATATATTAGGCTCCTTACCAAACACTAATTGCAATGGAGATTGTTCATTATTTGCACTTGGTCTTATTCGGATCAAGGCTGCAGCATGCAATATCGCATGCCCCCAAGCAGATGGTGGTAATTTTGATTTCATCAATAATGGTCTAGCGATTAATTGTAATCTCTTTATTAATGATTCAGCAAGACCATTTTGTGTGTGAAGATGAGCTACTGGATGCTCCACATCAATCCCAATTGACATGCAAAAGTCATTGAATGTTTGGGATGTGAATTCTCCTGCATTGTCAAACCGAATTTTCTTTATTGTATAATCCATAAATTGAGCTCTCAAACGGATTATTTGAGCAAGGAGTTTAGCAAATGCCGCATTTCTAGTCGATAATAGACTTACATGTGACCATCTTGTAGATGCGTCAATTAATACCATAAAGTATCGAAATGGACCACACGGTGGAGCAATTGGTCCACATATATCTCCTTGTATCCTTTCCAAAAATGCAGGAGTCTCACTCGTAACCTTACTTTTAGAAGGTCTAATGATAAGCTTTCCGAGTGAGCAAGACGCACATTTAATATGACTTGACGGCATAACTTTCATGTTCTTTAGTGGGTGTCCAATTGAACCCTTTATAATTTTTTGCATCATCATTGACCCCGGGTGACCCAATCGGTCATGCCATAGTGTAAATTCAACTCGGTCATCCGACCGTTTGTTAGAAATCACATTAGCCTCAACCGGATGAATATATGTTTCATATAATCCGGAGGCTTGTCCTTGCATTTTTTCAAGGATTCTTTTCTTATCACATTCATGTGTTGTGATGCACAAATATTCTCTCCCATTTTCATTCATGGTTTCCATATGAAACCCATTTTGACGCACATACTTAAAGCTCAATAAATTTCTTCGAGATTTACTCGAATATAATGCGTCATTTATTATTATTTTTGTTCCCTTCGGGAGTAGAACAAGAGCTCTTCCCGAGCCTTCGATGAGTCTAGCCACACCAGATATTGTATTCACATTGCCCTTAAAGGGTTTCAAATCCGTGAAATACTCTTTATTTCTCAAGATGGTATTTTTGGTGGCACTGTCCACAAGACATTGCTCATTCTCATCGAGTCTTTTCTTAGAAGATTCCTTGTTCACTCTATAAAGAAAGAAGCATAAATAAATTAAGCCATTAAAAATAAAAACTTCATATTTTATATTAGGATAACCATATTTTAAATAGTCTTTGAAAGAAAACATTACAATGCATTACATCATATTATATATTATTATGCAATAAGGAAAAAAAAACACAAGTTCATAAACCGAAAAAAACTTTAGTCCAAGGCACATGCATCGTCATTCTCAAAATTGAGAAAGTGAGGGATATCTAGGCTGGTCATGGGTGAACTACCAACACCTTCATTTTCCACGAAGTTGGTTTCACTAGCCTTTTCTTTGTTTCTTTCGGCCTGATAAGCATCCACCAAATGTGAAGCTGTACGGCATATTTTTGCCCAATGACCAGCTATGCCACATCAGTAGCAAACAATTCTTGGCTTGTGAGAGGTCCTTTTTGACCCGCCTGGACCTTTAGCTTATCATTCCCCTTGTAACCATAGTTACCACCTCGATTGTAATGACGACCATCATTATAGCCTTGCCTACGGCCACGACCGCGGCCACCACACCACGACCGCCACGATCACCACGACCTCGGCCACGGCTATTATAGTGCCATGACGGTTGCCCACTTTCTTTGTAATTCTTGTATTTTTCCTCGGATGCCTTGTCAGTGGCATTGACTTCCGGAACTGCTATTGATCTCGTGGGTCTGAGGTTGTGGTTTCTCATTAGGAGCTCATTATTCTTTTCCGCCACCAACAATACTTTCAAGAGGTCTGAGTACCTCTTGAAAACCTCTCTCCGGTATTGTTGTTTAACAATACATTTGTCTGCATAGTATTGTTGTAACAATACA